>JAPKLY010000234.1:0-27501 GCA_026898435.1 Prunella vulgaris
TTATATTGTATGGAAAGTGTTGGTCCCTTAAAGTGGTCAAGGTCTAGAGGGGGGGGGGTGAATAGACCTTGAGTCCAAAATCAGATTTTTCAAACTTTTCAAGAAGTGGAATTCTAGAACCTTACAGTAGCTTCTTTTAAGTTTAAAATAACAAGTCTACAAGAGTTTTAGAAACAGGGACCACAAAAGTTACAACTGTGGACTTAAGAAGTCTGCAGCTGCAGAGTTTTAAAAAACTTGCAAAATAAAAGATCACTTGTAGACAAAGTATCAGAGAGATTCTCACAATTAAGATTATATTGAGAATACTAATGAAAATCAATATAAACCAAACTTAATAGTTGAGTGACTTATGAAAGTCTACAGCTGTAGAGTTAGTTTTTCTCTGTGAAAACCACAAAGTTTTATGCACTTCAGATTTCAAAAGAATGATGCATGTAATAAGAAGATTAAATATGCAGGACAAGAATTTAAATGACAGAAAATAAAAAAATCAGGTTTATAGTGGTTCAGTGTCTATAAAAAGACCACCTACATCCACTGTTACACCACTCAGGTGCCAAATTCACTAAGAAATGATCACTTAGATCGATACAAGTAGTTCCCCCTTAGAACTAGGTTCACTCAGATTCCTATTCTAAAAAGAGATTAAACTACCCTATTCACTTAGAATACAACTCACAAAGAGTTTACAAAACCTCACAAAGAGATCTCTACACAAAGTAGAAATATAAAATAGGTGAGAGAACAACAACAAAAGGTGTCATTCTTTCTAAGAAAATCCTAACCAACTAACCTATGAATCACAAAGATAAAAACAAATAAAGCTCTCTCAGAAAGTTGTTGGCTGTAGACTTGCTTAGGCAGAATGCTTGTATGCTAAGGGTTATTGTTGTTGCTTCCTCTGAGGACTTCTTCTATTTATAGATTGAGTGGTGTGACTTATCCGTTGAGAATTTCAAATTTGAAATCCGGATAAGGCTCCTCTCTCTCCATTTGGCAAGTGTGCGGTGGTCCTCTTCCTTCACACGGGATAGTACTGATTGTACTATGTCCTTTTCATCAGAATTGTGGCTGTCTCTCAACTAATCTTCATTATCCTCCAGAATTAGAGAAATAACCTCCACTTAAATACAGTTTAGTGAGTGCTTGAGAGCTACACTAATAGTGCTTAAGGGTCTTCATTATCTTCAAATAATCTCTGACTTGTACCATTTCTTCAAACGGTTCTTTGTAACTGTAGACTTCAATCTTGCAGCTGTAGAGTCCTGTCAAATAAGAAAAATTGACTGTAGAGAAACCTTACAGCTGTAGGGTCATGTCCAGCTGTAGACTGATCAAATATACAACTACAGATTTCACTTACAACTATAAATTTCAAACACCAATTTCCTTAGTACAAGTGTTAGATCAATATATCAAAACAAATAGTATTAACAGCAAGATAATAATATTAGAGAAAGTGGATTTTGTATTAGTTAGTGGGCTGTTTTCGAACACACCTTGTTTTGACGAATACACCACTGGACTTTATTTTGAATTTGACCCCAGCTGCTGTCCCACGAATTTTTATGAGTTATTGCATGATTTAATTAATGTCTTATTTGTTGTATGAAATTAGGTTAAGTTAGTTTCACATGTGAAGTATGTTATTTATATTTGAGATGGTATCTTATGATTTCTATGATCATGTTGAATGAGCTATGTACTTTTAAATGTATGATTTATTTGTTTAAATTATTAAAGTAGTTCCCCCTTAGAACTAGGTTCACTCAGACTCCTATTCTAACAAGAGAGATAAACTACCCTATTCACTCAGAATACAACTCACAAAGAGTTAACAAAAACCTCACAAAGAGATATCTACACTAAGTAGAAATTAAAATAGGTGAAGGAACAACAACAAAAGGTGTGATTCTTTCTAAGAAAATCCTAACCAACTATCCTATGAATCACACAAAGAATAAAAAAAATAGCTCTCTCAGAAAATTTGTTGGCTGTAGACTTGCTTAGGCAGAATGCTTGTATGCTCAAGGTTGTTGTTGTTGCTTCCTCTGAGGACTTCTTCTATTTATAGATTGAGTGATGTGACTTATCCGTTGGAAATTTCAAGTTTGAAATCCGGATAAGGCTCCTCTCTCTCTATTTGGCATGTGTGATGTGGTTCTCATTTTTCACACAGGATAGTACTGATTGTACTATTGTCATTTTCTTCAGAATTCTGGTTGTCTTCAAACTAATCTTCATTATCCTCCAGAATTAAAGAAATAACCTTCTCTTAAGTACTTCTTAGTGAGTGCATGAGAGCTACACTAATTGTGCTTAAGGGTCTTCATAATTTCCAAATAATCTCTTACTTGTACTTCCTTTCTTCAAACGGTCTTAACAACTGTAGGGTCTTCAACCTTGCAACTGTAGAGTCCTGTAAATATGAAAAATTGACTGTAGAGAAACATTACAGCTGCAGGGTCATGTCTGGCTGTAGAATGATCAAGTATGCAGCTGCAGACTTCACTTACAACTATAACTTTCAAAAACAAATTTCCTTAGAACAAGTGTTAGATTAAATTAAGCCAATTAAACATATGTTTTGCACACATCAAAATCTAGTCCAACGTACTTAACAGCGACCTAATCCGGCGGTCGCTAAACTTTTACCCCAATTAATTATTAGCCACATATTGTCAAATTTGCTTGTCAACTTAATTCAAATGAAAAAGATGTATTTTGTGTGGTTAATTTATCTCTGTTTTCTACTGCTTCTATTCCTAATGTAATTTGTTTGTAATGGAAATAGGGGATGATTTGCAGATTTCTTTGTAATGAATGGTTATTGATTTGTAACGATGAATAGGTTATGATAATTGCGTAAAGTGTGCTTTTTTTTCTATGCAAAGATTATTTAGCGTGTATGCAAAGTTTATTTTTCATTTGTGCAATTTAATTTATATTTCGTTAGTGCATAGTTAATATATCGCTTGTGCAGAGTTTATATTTTTCTTCTGTGCAAATATTATTTACCGTGTGTGCAAAGAGTATTTTTTTCGTTAGTGCAATTTAATTTAAATTCAAAACGGGTAAAGTTTTAAAATTTGGAAAATAATAATTGTGCTGATTGAAAATTGCAAATTAATTTGGCTTGTTGTGCAATTTAATTTTGGCCAGATGTACAATTAAATTTCAGTCTGGTGTGCAAGATATTTTTTTGCCTATTGTGCAGAACGTTTTCTTCGTTTTTATTAATATAATAAGCAAACTAATATATATATATATAGTGTCTGCAGTCTCTCCCTCCTATTAAATGACTTGGACATAAAATACAGAAAATATTTTAAAATTATGGTTTATGAATAGTAATAAGGGCCGTTTTTTTTTCTTGAGCCCTATAGGATTATGGTCATCTTGAGTAGTCTTTTTAATATATTATTATTTAATTCTAATATAATTTTATGATAATTTTACTTAATAATGTTATTTTTTTGTTGTATATATTTTAGATATAATGCCAATAAAAATATGATGTAATAGAGATATTGGGTATTAATAGTGTTATCCTTTTGATAATATTCACTACAGTAAATCACACATTACTTGACAATTTTTTTCACAACGATAAATAATTCGTCACAATTTATTACTCAAAAGGTAACAAATTTTATTTTCGTCACTGGAAATAGAAAAAAAATTATGACAAAATAAAAATTGTCAACAATAATTTATATTTTAGTTGCTAATTTGTAAATTTGATGACACCATCAAAAAAAAAATTGTCATAGTGAACTTTAGTGACGATATTCGTAATTACTGGTTATAATATGCAACTGTCATTTAAATTAAAAATTTTATGACAATGCTATAATATTTTATCTATTTATTCAATGTAATTAGTGACGAAATTATTTCATCACAATATTATTTGGTGACAATATTCTTTATAATTAGTAATGATTAAACACAAAAACTTGTGTGCACTTGGGGTGCAATACCATGCACTTGGATTTTCATTTCAATTCAACTTTTGGATAATTTATTTAAATTGTATTTTAATTAATAGTATTTCAGAAAAGAATTTGTCAGCAACTATGAAGTAAAACCATTGTATCGTCGTGAAATTAACAACAAGAACCATGAATCTAAACAAACTCACCCAACTAAGGTTCAGAAAACACAATTAGTTAGCAAAAATGCAGAGAAAATATTCATAAATCAAGAACCATATGAATTAAGAAAGACATACATATATACTCAGAAATTAAATTCATAAATTCTCTTGCAGTAGTATTATTTTAACCAACCATTAATATTGACATATGAAATTCCAAATATATAAGCGAATAAAAAAATAGTCAATATTATATAAATCATAAAATATATATGTATACAACATTCAAATTAATTAATGCATGGTTAGTGGGACATATGAGTGTATGGAGACTTGGCGAACTAACTTCTAACTACTAACCACTAACATTTACTGATCAGAAAAAAAAATTAATGCATGGTTAGTGGGACAAGATTAGAGTAGGGACGTGGTTTTGGACATAAACCCATTGTTGGTCCCTTAAAGTGGTCAAGGTCTAGAGGGGGGGTGAATAGACCTTGAGTCCAAAACCAAATTTTCAAACTTTTAAAAAGGTCTGGGCAAGCTCCCATGCGTAGGGAAGCTCGCCCAGATGAAGGGAAGCTCGCCCAGACGTAGGGAAGCTAGCCTAGACGCAGGGGAGCTAGCCCAGACGCAGGGGAGCTAGCCTAGATTAAGAGAAGCTCGCCCAGACAAAGGTGAGCTAGCCCAGACGCAGGGGAGCTAGCCCAGACACAGGGGAGCTAGCCCAGACAAAGGGAAGCTAGCCCAGACGCAGGAGGACGTGCGAAGAGTTGACCAACACCAGGAGAGAGAGAGCTCGCAGGGGAGCTCGCCCATACCCGAGAGACCAAGCTGAAGTCCACCACCACACTACCCCGAGATGGCACAAGGCAATGGAGCTCGCAAAGATGCTCGTCCAAGTCCGAAATATGGACTGTAGCTATATAGGGAACTAGTAGTGATGTAGTAGGACGAAGCAATGTAACAGAAGCATAGTAGTGAGTAAAGACAAGTGTCAAGGACACTTGTCAGCACCTAAAGCCAAGTAGGCTCACAAGGTGCCACCTCACAACATGCAAACCTATAAATAGGTTTCATGTACACATTTTCTCTCTCTAAGTTTATAATTCCAACAACACTTTCTCTCTCTAACTCTCACTACTTTCTCTCTCTACATTGCAAATCAAGAACACAATTTCATAGTTATTGTTTGGTGGATTTCTAAGCTATGAACATCCAGTAAATCCTTACATTAACAAAGTCCATCAACAATTTGGCGCTAGAGGAAGGGTCCGAACCTCTGAATTCAAAAAATTCGAGAGAGAATTAGTGAGTTTTGAAGAACATTCGAAGGTGTTCTTGAAGTTTAACAAGAACACTTGAAGATATACATCAAATCACCGGATTCCAGCTTGATACCCAGAATTTTGGACTAAAACAGGACAAAAAAGGACTCTAAACGCATGCGTGTTAGTAGATAAACCAGATTTTGGACAATCTACTTGCATGCAAGGCTAGAAAGACCTTGATCAAACTTACCTTTGCTGGAAATTGACGAACTCGGTGAGCTACTACCCAACTCGGCGAACTACAACCCAACTCGACGAGCTACTACCCAGACTCGACGAGCTACCACCCCCGACGAACTCGACGAGCTACCACCCCTGACGAACTCGATGAGCTACCACCCACGACGAGCTCGACGAGCTATTACCCAGACTTGACCATGTCAAAAAACAACACCTCGACAACTAAGCGAGCTCCCCAGTGGAATGAGACCCAGTGAGCTCCTCAGCGAGCCGAGGCCACCCGGGCGGCCCAAGATAGATTGAACCCAGCTCTCCGGGACATTCTCAATGATCTCGGCGAGCTCCAGTTCACCATCGCTGCGCTTCAAAGGCTACAACAGCAGCAGCTGGAGGCGACACAACTAAGGGAGCATGCTGGCGAGCTCCCCATTGAACAAGAGGGGAGCTCCGCAGGAGCTTGCCATCACCGAAATACTGCTAGGAAGGCGAAGGTTGCCGATAGGCTTAGCTCACAAGGTGGGCGAGCTACTGCTTACATTGAGGTCTCGGCGACCAACCAGTCCAGGGAGGTTCTCCAGGCAGACTGGGATCCCGATGGGAGGAGACAATCCAGGAGTCTGTGCCCGCTACGTCCCGTTGGGTGGAGTCGAATATACGTCCATGTAGGTCAGCACACGAAAGGGTAAGAAGGCCAGCTTCCGATAGACTTGGCCCACACGGCGCCCGCCAGTTCCAGCACATCACAGAGGGGCTACCCCAGAGCAAAGGACTACAGGGTCATACGTCCATGAGACATATGGTCCTTGAACAGCCTGCACAGGAGGTAGCTCACGAAGATGAGCTGGCAACACTAAAGAAGGCAGTGGAGCAGTTGCAGATGCAGGTAGCTGCCAAAGGTGGCGGAGTTGATGCCACCACACTTCCAGCAACACCGTTGGCACCGGCCATTCTTAAAGCACCGGTACAAAAGAAAATCTAATTCCTGGTGATAGCCGCATACAAGGGAGAATCAGACCCGAAGGTTCATATCTCCAAGTATGCGGACTATATGATCTCAGTAGGTGCCACAGACGCAACATAGTGCCGAAATTTCCCATTGACCCTAGGAGATCGCGCTCACCGCTGGTTCTCATCACTTGCCCAGGGGTCAATCCAGTCATTCGGCCAGCTCACCCTGGAGTTCTTGGCCCACTTCTCCGGGTACGGGTCCTACATGACCCAAAAGCACCGGCTAGCCAAAATTCATCAAGGAGAGAACGAAATGAACCAACAGTACCTGGAGAGGTTTGATAAAATACTGCTAGAAGGTGAGCCGGTGAGCGAGGACACTAAGATCGTGGCGGTGATGGCTGGTTTGAAGAAGGGGACCGAGCTGTGGAAAGAAATGCATCTGTCTTGCCCAAACACCTACGCAGAGTTCCGACACAAAGCTGGGGTGTACGTCGCTATGCAGGAGGCATTACTGAAGGAGGTCGGTGGCACCCGAATAAACTCCGGGGGCATATACAAGGCCCCCAGAAATTTGAAGGCATTCGGAGATGGGGACGAATTCAAGGAAAAACTGAACCAAGTGTTGACCATCTCCGTTGATCATGTGTTTCCAGCTGTCAAAGACAGAGCAATGCCGAGTGAACCGAGACAAATTCAGCAGGACCGTGCCAAGATGTACCCCAACAAATTTTGCTCTTACCATTAGTCCATCGGATACTTCACTAGTGAGTGCTAGGACCTACTCAAGCAACTCTAGAAATTCTATAAGGATGGTAAGCTAGGTGAGTTTGTGAAGAGGGCCCCGACAAAGAGAACCAGGCAGGTAAGGTGGAATGAGGACTCAGATGACGAAGAAGAAGATGAGGATCGACGTGGCCCAAACAACAGACGTTGAGGACCTCGAATGAGACCAGCCTGAGGCCTAAAAGATAGAAGCAGCGCCATCTAAAAAAACGTAGGTACATGTGCTTGAAGACGGGGAACACCCTTAGGCAGACGAGCCCAACATCCTCAATGTCATCTCAGTCAAAACTGAGTTGATGGAGGTAGGCAATCAGCCGAAAGAGACATAAATTGCCCGAGTGCAGGAACTAGTGGAGGACTCACAGCCGGCACCCATGGAGGAGGATAATGAAGCTCAAACTGTAGAACAGTGGGAGATCGAGAACCAGTGCATATGGAAGTTGATGAAGCTCCCCAAGTTGAAGAACCATCCAACCCAGTCCCTCAAGCAGTGAAGGATGTCCAAGAACCTGCCGAAGTTGGAGAAGGAAGTGATGACCTCGAACCCCGAGTAGGTCACGAGCCAATGACGAAGGAGAACTAAGATGAGCTCACTGGCAATCCAAGGCGGGAGAACAAGAAGAAGAAAGCCACCCCCTTAAAGGAGTTAAGAGCAATTCAGGTGGACCCCGACAGAGGTGACTTGGAACTGTTCATCGGTTCTAAGTTATCAGGGCCGAACCAAAGCAAGATGGAGTTGCGATACTCAACCATGGAGGAGCTGGCATACATATATACTAGTGGAGGTGTTGACAATGTTCCCACTAAAGCCAATAAGGTATAACCTACGCACCCTGAACAGCAATCAAGGGACAAGCGCTTGCCGATTTCATCATCGAGCTAACTTTCCCACAAGATCCGACAAGGGGTCGTATAGCTCTGTGGCACCTCTACTTAGACGGATCATCAACTAGTACAACAGCAAGATGGCGAAGATTAGCGCACTCCGATCGAAAAATATTTGAAGGATGGATCGGTCCCAAAAGGTACGAGGAAAGCTAGTTGGCTAGTAAAGCAAGCAGCCAGATATACACGTTGGTGGATGACCAATTATACAAACGTGGATTCTCTCTACGCCTACTCAAATGCTTATCTGAAAAGCAAGGGTTCGAGGTGTTAGAAGAAATCAACCAAGGAATCTGTGGGAGTCACGCTGGGGGGCAAGCTTTGATATACAAGACGATCAGACAGGGATACTACTGGTCCACTCTTCGTAAAGATGATATACTGTTCAAGCTCGGAATCCACAAGGACTCAAGTCCCAAAACGTTATTATCTAAAGCTCAAGGCAAAGGCCAAAGTGCCCAGGTTAGCGAAGGTGCCCTTCGTAAAGGATCACTAAGTGTCCACAGCCCAAAGATAAGAAAAAAATCACAATAGACGATTTAAAACGTCAAAGGCAAGGTTTTTAAAACCCGATCGTTCAAGTGAACAACCAAGCACAACTCGCTACCCTAAGCGGCGTAAGACGAGCAATTCGTGGTCCCAAGCGGCATAAGACAAACAAATAAGCGCCAAATAAACAAGTACGATTCACTGCCCGAAGTGGCGTAAGACGAACGATTCGCTTCTCTATGTGGTATAAGATGAACAATTGCGTACACATAATAAATAAATACGAGCTACTTAAAGATAATAACGTGCGGAAAACAAATAGAAGCCAAATTAGAACAGCGAAGTTGGGAGTTCCCCTACACTCGAGCTCCCACCTACAGGGGCAAATCAGCTCTCCCACACATTAGAAGTATCATGATGTGGACGAGCTGGGGGCAAATATTGATAGGCGAACTAAAGCGAACTACTAATGAAGGATTGCAAGGATAAATAACCATGGCTGAGGAGCTGGCCAGCATGGAGGTAGAGGAGCTCGTCAGGAGCTGGCCAACAAGGAGGCTGAGGAGCTCGTCAGGAGCTCACCAGCATGGCCCAATGCTACGACGTCAGCTTAGATCAGGTCAACACCGAGAGTAGCAGGGGAGCTCACCCAGATGCAGGGGAGCTAGCCCAAACGCATGGGAGCTCGCCCAGACAAAGGGAAGCTCGCCCAGACACAGGGGAGCTATCCCAGACACAGGAGAGCTAGCCCAGACGAAGGGAAGCTCGCCCAGACGAAGGGAAGCTAGCCCAGACGCAGGGGAGCTCACCCAAACGAAGAGGAGCTCGCCCAGACGCAGGGCAGCTAGGCCAGACGCAGGGGAGCTAGCCCAGACGCAGGGGAGCTAGCCCAGATGCAGAGGAGCTAGCTCAGACGCAGGGGAGCTCGCCCAGACGCAGGGGAGCTAGCCCAGACGAAGAGAAGCTCGCCCAGACGAAGGGAAGCTCGCCCTGACGAAGGGAAGCTCGCCCAGACAAAGGGAAGCTAGCCCAGACACAGGGGAGCTAACCCAGACGCATGGGAGCTCGCCCAGACGCAGGGGAGCTAGCCCAGACAAAGGGAAGCTAGCCCAGACGCAGGAGGACGTGCCAAGAGACGACCAACACCAGGAGAGAGAGAGCTCGCAGGGGGAGCTCGCCAAGGAGCTCGCCCATACCCGAGAGACCAAGCTGAAGTCCACCACCACACTACCCCGAGATGGAACAAGGCAATGGTGCTCGCAAAGAAGCTCGCCCAAGTCCGAAATATGGACAGTAGCTATATAGGGAACTAGTAGTAATGTAGTAGGACGAAGCAATGTAACAGAAGCATAGTAGTGAGTAAAGACAAGTGTCAAGGACACTTGTCAGCACCTAAAGCCAAGTAGGCTCACAAGGTGCCACCTCACAACATGCAAACCTATAAATAGGTTTCATGTACACATTTTCTCTCTCTAAGTTTATAATTCCAACAACACTTTCTCTCTCCAACTCTCACTACTTTTCTTTCTCTACATTGCAAATCAAGAACACAATTTCATAGTTATTGTAAGGTGGATTTCTAATCTATAAATAACCACTAAATCATTACATTAACAAAATCCATCAACAGTAGAGAATCCCTTCAGTCGCAAATGTTACTAGTGGAACAATTGAGTAAATAGAGTTATGTCTCATGTATGAGATTCGTTGGACAGCTACACGCAAGACTCCCTCCCTACATTTTTTTTTTTTGCAAAAAACTATGGTATAACATTTTATTTTAAGATAAAACTAATCTATGAAATTCTAAGGTAGATCGATCGTCTATCTCGTGTGGTTTGCGAGCTATTGTATTATGATAAAGATAACTCTAATATACATCTTTGGATAGCGGACATAAATTTCCTATAAAAATATATAAGTTAAATACATATATGTCAAAATTTACACTGCAGTCATCGAGTACCGTCTTCAAGAGCTTACAGATGTTGACATTGCGATTGATCTTCATGATAGACGAAAAACCCTAGGATTTTATATCAAGCTTGGGTCTAATCTTTTATTTATCACTCTCTCATATCTTAGCCACTACAAATTAATTTGTTCTGAATCACTTAAATGTTTCATATAGAGTAGCTCATATTACACAAGATAGGAGCTTGTTATCTCTATGTATATTTTTATTTCGTATTTAATCTAAATAAACTCCAACTATTATATTGTAGTTTGATTTCTTTGCAAAGCTTGTGTGCGAATTGCGATATATATATCAAGATTGAGTCAAAATCCAAGCCAATTAAGCAACCACTTGTAATTTATATTTTCACTTTGAAAATAATTTCTATCACTGTTTCTATAATTAATACTCTAATTACAAAACTATACTATACATATGTCGTAGATTATTATTTTTTCAAATTTTCGTCAAAACTCATATAAACAAATAAGATTCTTATTCTGGTTTTGAAAATTTAAGTTGAGATACTTGAGATTCAGACAGAAAAATATACACACACAAATATATATATATATATATATATACACACAAATTCTAAGTAATTTTGCCTATGTTAACCGAGAAGTTTAAAAGGGAAGCTGTAACAAGAATTGAGAATTAGTCAGTAAAAAAATTATCTTTTAAAAAAAAAAACTAGTTAACAAAGTGTATGACTATGTGGTAGATAACATCTCCCCACCCTTTTACAAGCATATACATATATAGGTGCCAACAAAATTATGGAGAAAGTTGTGGAAATGCTAATAAGGCACTGGTCGCCTTCATGATGTTTCATCATAAATAAAATATATATTGATACCTACATTTAAAGAAAAACAAGAACAAAATAACATAAATTTATTGACTCAATTCATTAAAATTCAAGAATAAAAAAATATGAGATTTTTTTTTTCCTTAGGGAAGAATTGTATAATTGGAATAAATTGGGGAGAATGGTATGATTGAAATAGAATGATATATGTTAGAAAAGTATATTATTTTTTAAATTTTTATTTGGAGGTCTGAGTTGTGACCCCCTTAAATTTACGAGGAAATTGTTAAAAATAGTTATTTAGGAATAATTATTATTGGCAAACACTCAAATAGAAATTTCTACGGGTTAAAGATCTGTAGAAATATCCATTTTCGAAAATTCGCGGGTCTAAACCGGGTCGGGCCGAATTTGAGTATTTTTTTCCAAAATTTGCGCAGATAGTGATTTTCGCTCCCAGGTATGTTACAGTCGGGGTAAATGCATGTTACTTTAAGGCAAAACGTGTGTTACAACCAGATTAAATGTTGTTTTCTACACATATTCATTTATTTTTATAGAAGTAAATATTTTTCATGCAATGTAAAACATGTATATGTTACATTGTATGTGTAACACATATTTATTCTTAATAAAAATATATTTTATCCTATAGTAACACATATATGCTCATATAATAACACAAATTGAGGAACAAATATGTGTTACAATTAGAGTAAATATGTATTACTGAAAATTTATGTTACAATTGGAGTAAATTTGTGTTACTGCAAATGTGTGTTACATCTAGAGTAAATGTGTGTTACAATTAGAGTAAATGTGTGTTACTGCAAATGTATGTTACAATTAGAGTAAATGTGTGTTACTGCAAATGTGTGTTACAATTAGAGTAAATGTGTGTTACTGCAAGATCAAATGTGTGTTACTGTATGCACAAACATTTATTTATCCTTATAAAAATATATATTATATATTACTCCCTCCGTCCCAGAGGTGTTTTCACCTCCGGGATGACACAACTTTTAAGAAAAGTAGAGTGTTGTGTAAGGTTATATTATTAAAATAATGAGATTAGTTGGATTGTGATGATAAAGTTAAAGTAATAGTTTCCATTTATGGGGTGTGAAAACAATTGTGGGACGGACGAAAAAGGAAAGTGTGAAAACAATTATGGGACGGAGGGAGTATATAACATATATAATGTATTAAATGATGTATTAAGTACATTAATAACATATTATTAACATAAATCAACAAAGAGAATAAAAAATAAATTAAGTAACACATATTTATACTTGCAGAAATACATATTTTCTTTATAGGTACTTGAAAAGTACAAAAAATTAATTTTTTAAGAACTTGTAACACAGATTTTCCCTAATTATAACACGTCTTTGCCCAAATTGTAACATACCTGGGAGCGAAAAAACATATTATTAACATAAATCAACAAAGAAAATAAAAAATAAATTAAGTAACACATATTTATACTTGCAGAAATACATATTTTCTTTATAGTTACTTGAAAAGTACAAAAAAATTATTTTTTAAGAACTTGTAACACAGATTTTGCCTAATTGTAACACGTCTTTGCCCAAATTGTAACATACCTGGGAGCGAAAAAACCTGGAACTACAAGTTGCGCGAATTTTGGAAGAAAATATCCAAATCTGACCCGACCCGGTTTAGATCCGCGAATTTTTTAAAAATAGATATTTCTACGGTAGAAATTTCTACACAAGTGTTGCTCATTATTATTTATTAGCTAATATTAAAATATTTATTTAGTTATACAATTGCACTTATAAACTAATATCATAATGTAAAATGTTATGAGTATTAAAACATATAAGAGCAGTGACATGATATCACTAAATAAATATAATAATATTGGTTTAATATTATTAACAAAATTTGCAGGACAGTGACTCAAGCAAAGTTTGACTTAATATTTTTTTAATGCAAGATTTATAGAAAATTTAATTTTCTCAATTCAAAGTCTAGTTGAATTCTTTTAGAAATGCAAGACTTACAGAAAAAACTCATTTTCTCAACTAAATTATTTGAAGAATTGACGGGGGGGGATTCTATCTGAAATGGAATATTATAAATCCAACACCAATATGGTTTCATATTTTTATAGTATAATTAAAAGCAAGTATTATTTTTGAAAATTTTAAATAATTTCTAATTTGAAGATTTTAAAATTTTATTTTTAAAAAATCATCACCACCACAACCCTATACAACTATTATCTTATTACTAAAAAAAAAACAAAAAAAAAAAATTAAGCATCCAACTCAATATTTATAATGAGTTTTAAAAAACCCCATAAATTTCAAATTTTGATTTTAAAAATTACTTTTAATTCGAAAAGAATACATTCCAAGTGTCAAGTGAAAATAAAAATATGATATTGTAGGTGGGTATATGTCAATGTAACACATAAAACTTATCATATTATATTGTAGGTGACTAAGGGTGATATATGAGCAGTGTCGAAGCGTCAAGTAAAAATTACTAATATTGCATTCATTGTTGAGATGTGTGGACAGTATGAGATCACATTTATATTTAAATGCCACGTGGGGATTTGTGCATGGTACTATAAGCGTGTACGAATGATAAATGAACACATGTCAAATTACCACGTGTAGATTGGTGTATGGTATTATAAGTGTGTACGAATGATACATGTTCATGTGTCATATTGCCACGTGGAGATTGATGTATGGTATTATAAGCGTGTACAAATGATACATGACCACGTGTCAAATTGCCACGTGGAGATTGATATATGGTACAATAGACGTGTGTGATAAAAATTGGTAGGTCGAGTCAATGACCTATCTATAAAAGCCAAAGTCATGCAACAATTTTATAATGTGCTTAAGTATTCTTCTGATGCTTTTAGGGTATATAAGTATCGCCAAACTCCTGGGGTTGACATGCGCCGCCACCTCCATCAAGATATTTCTGATGCCCTTGCCTCCTGCCATTGAGGCTCAGGTAGATATATATATGTATATTTTTATATTCTATAGAAATTTTACTAGATCATAATCTTTTTACAAAGTGTGAATGATGTTATTAACAAAATTATTGGTGATTTGTAGATCGATACGCATCTCTTCAATATAATTTTGGTATTGATCATCCCAAATTGTTGATTTATTCAATTATGTATTGGGATGACAGATTTCAAACTCTTTGAACCAATTTAACTCAGAAATTGTATCAATCGATAATTATTGACTTATATTTGATATTAATGTGGGATGTTATTCTACAATTATTCTAAAATTTGTAAAGTGATATAGGTTATTTTTGTTTGATGGCTTTCATTTTCTTTCCCATTTGATGGTGAAACGTTTTAAAAATAAAAATAAACTTTGATGGTTGTGAGGAATATAAATTTTAATAATTATTATTTTATTATTCTGATGTTAAATTGGTGTTTTATAAAGTAACTTCATTTGCTATCTCTCTCCCAACTATTCAATCATAAGAAAGAAGTTTGCAAATGCTATCGGAGTTTATGTTTGATATATTTATATTTGAATTATTATTTCATATAGGAAATTTACAATTTCTATTCAAAGAGTCATATTAAAGTAAATTTTTTCATCTTAAAATAGTCCACAAACGACACGAGAGAAGTAATCGAATTTACCTTAGAATCTAATAGATTTCTTTTATCCTAAAATAAAATGTTGCTCCTTAATTATTTGAAATAAAATTTAGGGAGAGAGTTTTGTGTGGGATAGTCTCACGAATCTCATTTGTTGAGATGAATATTTGTTTAACTAATTGCCACATTAGTAGCAAATGCGTCTATTTTGAGAGATCTCTCCCATTAGTAGAGAATCCCTTCAGCCGCAAATGTTACTAGTGGGACAATTGACAAAATAGAGTTATGTTTCATGTATGAGATTCGTCGGACAGTTTCATGCAAGACTCTCTCCCTAGATTTTTTTGTTTTACAAAAAACTAAGTAATAACATTTTATTTTAAGATAAAACTAATCTCTTAAATTCTAAGGTAGATCGATTATCTCTCTCGTGTGGTTTGCGAGCTATTGTATTATGACAAAGTTTACTCTAATATACGTCTTTGGATAGCGGCCGTAAAGTTTCTATAAAAATATATAAGTAAAATACATATATGTCAAACTTTTCGTTCCAGTCATCGAGTACCGTCTTCAAGAGTTTACAGATGCGGACATTGCAGTCGATCTTCATGATAGACGAAGCACCCTAGAATGTTGTATCAAGCTTGGGTCCAATCTTTTATTTATCACTCTCCCTTACCTTAGTCACTACAGATTAATTTGTTCTTAATCACTTAAATATTTCAGATAGATAGCTCATATTACACAGGACAAGAGCTTGTTATCTCTATGTATATTTTTATTTCGTGTTTAATCTAAATAAATTCCAACTGTAATATATTGTAAGTTTAATTTCTTTACAAAGCTTGTGTGTTATATATCAAGATTGAGTCAAAATCCAAACCAATTAAACATCCACTTATAATTTATATTTTTATTTTGAAAATAATACATATCATTGTTTTTATAAATTAATATTGTTATTACGAGACTATACCACCCATATATTGTAGATTATTATTTTTTTCAAATAGTTTTGAAATTTTAAATTAAGAAACTTGAGATTCAGATATATATATATATACACACACATAAATTCTAAGTTATTTTGCCTGTGTTTACTGAGAAGTTTAAGAAAGAAGCTGTAACAAGAATTGAGAATGAGTTAGTGAAAAACTATCTTAAAAATAATATCAAAGTGAAAGACTGTGTGGTAGACAACATCTCCTCACTCTTTTAAAGCATATACATATATAGGTACCAACAAAATTCTTGAGAAAATTGTTGAAATACTGACAAGACACTAATTGCCTTACAATGCATCATCATAAATTTCATGAAGATCAACAACACAATAGACAAAGACTCCAGTTTCTTGGTCTAGCTTCATCATGGTGTTACTGGAGAGAATCAAGTGCCCTACTTGGTAAATAAAATAAAGTATACTCCTATATTTATCAATGTTGCAAAATTTGGGCTAGACAGTCCTTTCCCGACTCAATTTTTGTAAAATTGACAAATTTAGGTATTTTTTGGGATTAGGCGGCCGCCTAGACCCTCCAGAGAACCCTAGACAACTCTATATTTATTTATTTGATACATATATTAAAGAAAAACAAGAACAAAATAAATAACACACAAAATTATTTACTCAATTCGTCAAGAATCGAAAAAAGTAAAAAAAAAAAAAAATCCTTACAGAAGAATGAAATAATTGGAATAAAATGGAGGGAATGATGTGATAGGAATAGAATAGATTATGTAAATAAAGTATATTAATTTTTAAATTTTATTGGAACATGCTTTAAAAAAGAGTTGTACTTACCAATTAAAAAAGAGAGTTGTATTTAGAGAATTTAGGTACTTAAGCAGTGACCCTCTTAAATTTGTGAGTAAATTGTGAAAAATAATCATTTAGAAATGACTAAATATAATTTTAGTTATGTTGATATATTATCTTTTAAAAGTTTTCCACAATATTTCATACTCTTCCGCACCAATTATAATTTAAATTATGATATTCTAGCTCAATTTGAAATTAGTATTTCAAATGATGAATATAACCTCTTATTATTAGGAATATATTCTCAAAAGAATTTTTTTCAATAATCTAGGGAGTACTTATCCCTTTAAGTAAGGGCATCCCGCCACATTCTACATTATTACACTCTAAATATAATTTGAATTATGATATTCCATCCCAAATCAAATATGATTGAAATAATTTAAGAATAATGTTTATGATTAATATGAACAAAATTACATTTATGCTAAGAAATTTCAATATTTACAATAAAATTTTCATTTTCAATAAAAACAAAAATCACATTGGACATTGTTTGACCCATAACCCTAAGACTGCCCACATCGGTTGAAAAAAGGCAACCGGTTGCATTAAAAAAAAAATCAAAATTGCAACTCACTCAAACACGGTATCACCTATCCAACCAATTTCAATTAATAGGTTATCCAACCACACAATGACACATGTCATTGTGTGATTGGTTGGTTATATTTTAGGGAGAAACACAAACTGGTGTAATACAACACATAAAATTAAAGGGTGGTCAGTATCACTTTTACCAAGTGCAATTTAATTCTTGGCGCAATATGCAGACCGTAGTTTCTTTGTTAAGTGTTTCTTATGAAGATTGATGGTATCATAGGGGCACATTAAGCTTATCTTATGCTGGGAGTATTTGCTGAATACTTTAGTTGTACATGTTGCTCGTTATTTATTACTACTGCTACTAATGTTGCATATATTCTCTGAAAATGCTGATCTAAGACCCTGATTATCTTTGGCATAATGCTTTGCTGGCTAGAACCAAGTCTTATTTCTTACCATCATCACTGCTGCATAGTCTGATTAAGTTTCTTGTTCTTTTTTTCTTAATATTTTTAAAGAAATGCTTCGTGAATTCATCTGAATCCACCTCGTTGTACAATTTTTTAAGAATAGTAATCTGGGCTTCCAAGGTAATCAAGATGCAACGAGTACTAGGAACGAATCCTATTGCTCTTCAATTAATACTATGAAACTTCATTAGTCTATCACATATTTCGTACTGGTTATCTTGTATTGCTATTTAAATATTTATATCTCCTTTTGGTTGTTCCACTGTGAAATATGTTAATTCTTTTTTACCTTACATAACATAATTTTTTGTCAATACTTTATTCCGATCGTTAGCCCATTGGTTCCATCGATCGTCCTATAGCTAACCCTTACAAACATGCATATCTCTAAATGCATTTAGAAGACTATGTGATCTTATGCAAATTTGACCATTATCCCAATTATGTTTTCTCTTGTAAAAGCAACAAGTAACATCGCATCTACCGCACTATAGTATACCATACCATGTTACTTTAAAGCCATAGTATATTATGCTATACCAATTATAGTATAATAACACGCATATAGTATATTAAATCATTCCATGTTTTTGCTATGGTATAATATACTAATGACCAACCAACTCAATTTAACATGAATCAACACCTTTCCACCAAAACACTTTCATCCATGCGAGATTCATTATATGACATACAAATCTCATTCAAATCATTCATCAATTCATATTATCAACTATCCAAACATTATTAATCATTGAAAGCCACATAGAATTTTAGCAACATAATACTCATGCCTACTACACCAAAATAATGTGTGCCTAAAAAATCATGTCTTCCGATCCAAATCATGTGCGCCTTTGAAAAAGATACAACTGGGAAGGGCACATCAGTTCGTCGGTTCTTGTACTGTTTCAGATGTTTATGTACAGATTCAATCTCTTTCTTGAGAGCACCAATCTGAAAACTCCAATGAAATGAGTGTTTTATATATGTTTATATGTGCAAACCTCTTATCAAGAGAACACCATCACTAGAACACCACCATTCCAAGATTCTAAAGAATGTGCAGTTTTGATTTCTATCCCCAAATAACTGAGCGACATGATAAGATGATGGATTGCTGCAAAGATTTAAGATAGTAGAACTTGACATTAATTCCATCACTATTTGCAGAAAAGTAGACAAGAGTTGCAGAGGAATCACTAGTTTGATGCACTATAATGAAGTAAGTTTATCCTGTGACAATAATGGGTCCGACTCTGAGCATATATTACGCTAAAAGTAGATGATATTAATCTAATAGTTTAAATTTTAATTAGAAAAGGTCACAATAAAGTACAAAATCACAGCATAGAAAGTGATAACCATCTTCTCAAACAACTTAAGATCATTTGTAAAGGTTCTTGTCATTACATATATGGAATGAGCATAAGAGCAACCACATAAAAACATATTTAGTTTTGGGTGTGGACACAAGAAAACAAAATTCTTGGAAAAACAGCATGGCATAGTCCAGTTTATATTACAATTAACACATTCATGTCCAGTGTGAACAATATGTACAGTTACTGACATACATATATATGTGGATTTAGAAGCATTTGATAAGAGATTATATAGAGACAATAGTGTGACTACAAAGTAAAAGATGCCCAGACAAGTATGAATTGGGTTTTTACTAGTGTGATTTCTGGATTAATAGAACAATATGGGTATAAGTCTGCCTCCAAGAAGAAAAGTTGTTGCGGATAGGGAATATTAATACGAAGTAACACTAGTTTTTCAGGTGAATACCTAGGAATGGTAAACCAAAATTAATATATTCACATATCAAACTTAACAACTACATGAAAAATGAATAGAATTTAAAGGTCTTCACATTATCATTCACACTCAATATCAAGCTCAGCTTTGTCAATCAGAAATTACCAATCAACGAGCTAATTACTCGATACAACCTCTCACTAGACAACACTAATGCTAAGATCAAATCATCCTAAAGCAACTGAATGTCATAAAGGGGTGTTTCACTGATTCATTCTCTTTAGCTTCCAACTTCCACTACAAAACTTAACGCGGAATTGAACCATATCGGAAAACCTATATCTTAATTTCAAAAACTCTAGAATCAGTTGTAAACTGTGAAACCATATTATGTAAAGCAATCCCCTTAAGACACTTGATCTCTGGCATAGTACTTTAACTACATATTCCGAATTCAAAAGTTAGACTAGCTACGGCTCATTTCTCATGTAAAATACTCAAATCCACCTCAAAAGTCAAGTAAAACAGAGCAATTGTGCACAAAATCGAAAGAAAAAACTAACATTCTTTGATTCAAAGTATACCAAAATTCTTCTTTATGCTCACCTGAATTGATTTTGGACTATACTTGAACATCACCCCACGGAATTGCCGCTTCTTGTTAATAGGTCCACTGCCACCTCCGACGTTATCGGCTGCGGCGGCCGATAAGTTGTTCGGCATCTTGGCGGAGGCGGAGCGCCCGCGCACAATGCCGGAAAACCAAGAAGTGCCGGACGGCGCCACCATCGTAGAGATCGAAGAGGGCGTGGAGAGATTCATATCAGAATTTTCCATTGAAATTCAAAGAATCCATTGTCAGTAACAAGTTCGGCGCCACGCCTCCACCTTCGTCTTCTCCGTGTGATTCAATGGCGGCGAGTTCCCTGAATCTGGCGTGGGTTTCCTGAATCAGGAGACGGCCCAAGATGGGAGCTTCAATGTCGAGCTTTAATGGTGGACTCCGGCGGCTTCTTCTATTCCGGCGATGGACTTCGAAAATCCGGCAAGGTGTTGAATTCCTAGGCGGCCGTCGCCGGTACCCCTCTCTCTCCCTCTCCTGACGCTGTCTCCCCAGTCCTCTCTCTCCTCCGATTCGCTCTGTAAATATGAATAGAATTTGAAATTTCAAATTTCGCAATTAATGTGCTCTTCGTCTGATATTACCCATCGGACAAATCGCCACAATGTACTGTGGGTATAGGGTAAAGCTGGCAAACGGGCCGGGCCGGGCCGGCCCAACCCGGTCCACCGGGCCAACTGATGTTCACGGGCCGGGCCGGGCCATTTTTCAGTCGGGCCTATAAAAATTGAGCCCAATCTAGCCCACGGACCAGCCAGGCCCATTTTTTTTAAAATAATAATTTTAAAAATTATACTATAATCACTGTTAACTTATACTTTTACAATCCACAAACCAACAACACAAACATAAAATAGAACTGAAACCACAAATTCAAACATAAATTAAAAAAGAAATAAAGATCATTACTCATAGTCATAGTGTCCTAATATAATAAAAGCAGTTCATAAGTAGAGAAGAGGGGGAGTTGTGTGTTTCACTATTGAAAATTAGGAAACTAGGGTTTGTTGAATTATGAGGTGTATTGAAAAATGAAAACAGTACACGCCAAAGCTCAAAAGTCTTAGAATCCATTATTTTTAATTCTATTATTTTAAAATAAATTTAATTATATTATTATTAATTATATTATTTTAAAATAAATTTTATTTCACCGGGCTAAACGGGCCGGGCCAAAACGGCCCGATTTTTTTCGGGCCACTATTTTTCTGGTCCAGCCCAGCCCATACGTCGGGTAGGCCGGGCCGGAATTGCCAGCTCTAGTATAGGGAGTGCCTATTTATAGATAGGATTCTTCATCAGTGATAATTAATTAGTGTTAGTTTTTATAATGGTCATTACAGTTGTGTATTAGGGAGAAATTAGACTTGAGTGTAGGTGGTTTTTTTAGCATGACCATTTTGTACTTTTTGGGTTAGAATATGACTAGAGTGTGTATTTCCCTATATTTTATATAGATAAATTTTATTTTGTAAATTTTATATATAATATGTATTTAAAAAAATATAAAAAATATATCAAAATTCATATTTTTCAATTCTCTATAAATAGACACCAATATTGATTTCTTTGAAATACAATCTCATATCCTCTATTTTCTCCTCTATTTTTATCATTTCATCTCTTAATTTTTATCATGGATCCAAATCATCCTTATTATTTTATGCAACTATTTGTAAGTTTTTATTTTATGCAACTATTTGTAAGTTTTTTTTTTATGCAACTATTTGTAAGTTTTTATTTTTATGCAACTATTTGTAGTTTGAGTTATTTCTATTTATTTCAACTCTGGACATTGTATCTTATATTAAATGTATGATAATTATTTTTCTTAATATATGGTAAATTAATTTATTTTTTATTTTTACACATTTTAAATAATATAACAAGAAAAATATAACATGCTAAATTAGTTTACACATGCTAAATATAACATGCTAAATTAGTTTATGATATATTATTATTTTTTAAATATATGATAATTAATTTATATATATATTTTAAACATTTTAAATATACCAAATATTGATTTAAAATTATATATAATTAATAAAGAATAAAATAATAATAATTGAGTTGGGTTGAGTTGAGTTAGATGCGAATATAAAAAAAATAAAATTGGATTGAGTTATAGGTTGTATAAATTAATATAAAAAAAGTAAAGTTGGATTGATTTTAACAGTCACGCTTCAGCCTTCACTTATTCCGTTTCATCTCCTTCAATTCTCAAACTTTCTCCTTCATCATCATCAGTGCTCAATTCTTGTTATCCCCTCATCAATCGAGGATCTGCAAAATTGAATTGGGATCTGCAAAATCATCAGTCGACCGAAACAGCCGAGTTCGCCAGAAACGTGAAGAATCCGATACGCATTCCGTGTCCGGATCTGTGTCGCACCCGACGGACGCGGGTACACTCGGCGAGTCCGAGCAACACAGGTTTGTAAAAGTTAGAAACGAATTAAGGAAGACTGAAAGATGAGTGAGAATTTTGGGGGATCTGGACCTTTCTCTTTCAGTGTCAGCATTCGAAAAGCAGTGGCTTTGATGCTAATCGAATTGCAGAAGTGAAAGCATGGCTTGTTTCCCAATTTGATGCATGTATATATATGGAGTTGCGTTCCGCTTAAAATGAGCAATGGTTCAGTTTTCTTGTAGCAATGGCTGATCTATATATCTCTGAGGAAAACTGCAGTAGAAGAAAAGAAGGCTAAAGTGCAGCAGGAGTCCAAAGAACTTAATTCTCGACTATACTCCAAAGGCAATTGCAAGATTGACTTAATTACTTAAAAAGGTGGGATCGATCTATGAGTTTGTGTTTTCTCATTTGCAAACACAATATATATATATATATAGTATTTCCCCCCCTTTTTCAAATACAATATAGTTATTCTTTGATTAACATGCACAATGTCCTTGTAAATGTCACAACACTTTCACAATTAATGAAGATGATCTGGAAAACCAACTTGGCGATAATGGAATCCAACAGTATCTGCAACAGTATTCTAATTATAAGGCAATATATTATGTTATCGAACATCTTCTACGTTTCTTTTAATCATGATTTTATTTTTCAAAATAATTTGTGGATTAAGCCAGTTGAAAATTAATTATAACAGGCAATGCTCAATCGAGTTGGCTATAGCCCTGAGATTAGTCATTGAGTGTTGGTTGAAATGGCAGAGCACAGGAAGGACCTGGAGACCAAGACAAAGCCAATCCTCGACACGTTGAGAAGCTACCAAGACCTTCCTCCTGCAGTAGTTTCCTTTCTCTTAATTTATTAAATATATTCAAAGCTTTTCGTCTTCTTTATGTTTACATATTGTAGATAATTTTGAAACTTGTGTATCTTCCAGGACAAGGCTTTGGCAGCTTTGGCAATTGAAGATAAGAAGAGGCAGTATGCTGCTGCTGAGTAGATGTGTACCTTGAAGATGTGTTGCAGTCTGCACTTGCCTCTTCAGAGTAATCTGGTGAGTTGATATTTTGTATGCATATCATCCTTCTGCAGTATCTTGATGCTTTAACCATTGCGAAGGAAGTTTCGATAATAGTTTTATGTTTCGTGAAGAGTTGCATTGATCACCTATGTAAAATCCTTTTGATAATATTCACTACAGTAAATTACACATGATAAATTTTTTCGCAACGATAAATAATTTGTCACAATTTATTACTTTAAGGTGACAAATTTTATTATCGTCACTGGAAATAGAAAAAAAAAAAAAGGAAATTATGACAAAATAAATTTTTTGTTAACAATAATTTATATTTTAGTTGCTAATTTGTTAATTTGATGACACCATCAAAAAAAATTTGTCAGAGTAAACTTTAGTGACGATATTCGTAATTACTGGTTATAATATGCAACTGTCATTTAAAATAAATTTTTTATGACAATGCTATAATCTTTTTATCTTTTTATTCAATGTAATTAGTGACACAATTATTTCGTAACTATATTACTTGGTGACAATATTCATTATAATTAGTAATGATTAAACACAAAAATTTGTGTGCACTTGGGGTGCAATACAATGCACTAGGATTTTCATTTCACTTTTTACTTTAATTTTGAATTTTCAAAAACACACGGCGCACTATGAATTTTTCCGTAGTTAGCCACTTTTATTAGAGTTTAATCCCAATTTTTTTAAATTTGAATTATACATTCTCAAGATTTTAGAATTGAATGTTGCGGATTATTCAATAAGTAAATATAAGGTTTATGATTTTTAAAAATTATAAAAACATTTTACAACTTTTCAGAAAAGTCAGCAAACTTTAGTCTGGATAATTTATTTAATTGCATATATTTTAATTAATAATATTTAAGAAAAGAATTAGTCAGCAACTATGAAGTAAAACCATCGTATCGTCGTGAAATTAACAACAAGAAACAAGAATCAAAACAAATTCACCCAACTAAGGTTCAGAAAACACAATTAGTTAGGAAAAAATAGGGCGAGAGAACATTCATATATATTAACCAACCATTAATATTGAGATATGAAATTCCAAATATATAAGCGAGGAAAAAAGTAGTCAATATTATATAAATCATGAAATATATATGTATATATACAATATTTAAATTAATTAATGCATGCTTAGTGCGACAAGATTAGAGTAGGGACGTGGTTTTGGACATAAACCCATGCTACAAGCCATAATTTGATGATTGAACTTGTTGATGACGAATATGGGAAATGCGATGAAATTATTCTTGATCAATTCGAGGAATAGGTGCATGGTGAGTAAACTATCGGAGCCCTCTTGATGGCTCTTTCCGGCAACCCGCTCCAACTTCAACCTGGTGGAAATCTTCTCCAAATCGTTGTAGAGCCCAAAGTTATTGGCCATTTGTTTGTTATCATGATTAGCCATGCCGAAGTAGGCTTGCTTCAGCATCATAAATTCGTCGTAATCGTGGGGAAGTTGTCTGCCCGTAAGAATCTTATCAAGTAGTCATAGACGTAGAGTCCTTCGAAAGTAACCCACGTCAGGCCAGAGCACGGGCCCAACCTGAATTCATTGAATTTCAGTGCAAAAGTACGAGAGTCGATGCCCGCATCCCTAATCTTGTCAAAATCTATGCCGTGGCTTTTGAGAAAATTGATGGATTCTGAATCATGATGATCACGATCCGGGTCGAAATAAAAATTGAATTGCCAAATGTAGTGAAATTCGGTGCCCAACGTCCGTGGGCATCAGAGAGGGTGAGACCTAGCTAATTGGATGAGTTTGAGGGAATTGACGTTGCGCCTCATCAACCAGTATCGCTGCATGGGGGAGAGTTTTGAGAAGTGTACGGGGCTAGTAAATACATTACCTAGAAATTCTGTATCAAACGAAGCTATACGGAATCGGGGTAAACATCCACCAAGGAGCCTCAGTTCCTCCTCCAGATTCCACTCCCAAACCTCACGAACTACAATTTTCTTCCAACAACACATACTACTTCTTGTTTGTTCCCTTTCTTGAATTCGTAGATAGTCTAATTCTAGTGCTGAGAGGATCGACAGGAGGATTTTATTAATATAATAAGCAACTAACATATAAATATATATATATAGAGAGAGAGAGTCTGCAGTCTCTTTCAAAAGTTTAAGGATTCCATTCAAATTTAGAACTATATATTATACCTTTGATTTATATATGAAAGTGCTAGTGTAAATAATTAACGGACTATATATTTTTAATCTTCTAATTACGAAAACATAACACTGTTTGAAATTGAAATAGAAATTCATAAGTAAATTGGTAAACATCTATGAACGTAATTTAGCGTGGGTGAGTTGAATTAAAAAATATTTTATTAATTTTTATAAATGTAAATTTTTTTTAATGTGAAAATAATGTTCATACGTCTAAAAAACTATAAAAGAATAGTGTGAAAATAATGTTCATACGTCTAAAAAACTATAAAAGAATAGTGTGAAAATAATTTTGGCAGGGGACCCATAAAAAATTAACTACCTTTAAAAATAAATAGATTAATCTTCACAAAATCTTGGTACATTCAGAATCAAGAAACAAGAATTCACGACTCAAGATAAAGAATAAAAAAAAAAAGTGATGTAAACTTTTTTTTTAAGTATTTAATGTAAAAAGTGTCACTATGACTAAATAATAACACCTCATATATAAAATAAAAATATTTTAAAGAAAAAAATTCAAACAAACCTGAGTTTACAGAAATTGATGTGTAAAAAAATTAATAACAAGGTCTCCAAAACCGTTTTTTTTTTTGTTGGTAAAGTTTTTTATGAAAATAGTTCAAAATAAATTTATCATGAACCAATTTTAAAGTATCGAATATTTGATCAAGAGTATCAAAAATATTACTAGAAGTATAAAAAATACTTATCAATATTGACCTCAACTTTTGATTCTTCCGATTAATATTTTGATATACTTAATCAAATATTTAATACTTTAAAATAGGTTCATGATAAACTTATCATGAACCATTTTCATATAAAAATCATCTTTGACCTATAACACATTGGAGGATCTGCCCAATCCCAGTATTTGCACCCACCTCTCTGAAATTTTGTTGTTGAATGAAATCATTAAGAACATAGAGAAGCCATGGAGGAACCATAAAAAGAAGACTCCCAAACATCTTAAACAGTTATTTTACAGAAATTAATGGTTACAAAATTTGAGAGAAAATTAATTTTTTTGGAAAAGAATAAGCAGAAACGACAATTTAAAAGAACCATAACCATGGTCACAATGGCCGAATCCCGTAAAATCCAATTTCTCAAGTTGCCAGTCTTTATTCGCTACTAATCATACCTTATTATTGGCACAACATAAGAACCTTCTTTCCGGGTTGTCGTCGGTCCAAGATGTGCGCATTTGGGCTCACCTTAAACAAAAACACTCTATACCTCGATGTTTATGGCCGGACACGGTGGATGAAGATATTTTTTTTAATTTTCTTGAAGGAAATAAAAAATAGGTAGTCCAAACCTAGCTGCGTTTTTATGGAAGATGGAGGAATGCGACTTTGATTTTGGAAAAAAGGGAGAATTGTTGTGTTCTTATTGAATTAGGGTTCCAATTAAGGAGAAGAACTTACGCTGGAGGGAGGGAGGGAGAGAGAGAGAGAGAGAGAGAGAGAGAGAGAGAGAGAGAGAGAG
>JAPKLY010000234.1:32501-62358 GCA_026898435.1 Prunella vulgaris
CGTGCATCGGCGGCTGACGAACATCCTCCCCCTCCTCCAACTCATCCGCCCAGCTTCTCCTCGCAACCATAGACATTTTCGAGGACTTCGGGCCTGTATCATCAATGACAAAGGGAGACTTATCCGGATCCTTCAATGTTGAAACCAAATCCAGCTTGGGTGCAGCCTCCCTCGAGATATTCTGCAAGGCCTTTTAATTGAGACACCCGTAGGGACAGAGATATCCGAGTATTGAAACTTTGAAGCAGGACGAAGTCGCAAATCTTCATTCCACTCGTTAAGGGGAACCTCCTCAAGGGACCCAATAGAGGCTGAATTATTATGCACAGGAACAAGAGCTAACGCTAAACTATCTTCCACGCCAATCCCGGAATCCGGAACCGGTCTATAAGAAGGAATCGACTTTCCAGCAGTACACAAGTCGGGCTTATCATTACCTAGCTGAGCAGAATCGTCCCCCCTCTCATGAGACGTTCCAGCTGCTGAATTCTTTTTGGATTTTGAGCGACTCCTGCTCCTCCCCTTTCCAGCCAGCTGCTTCCCTATGGTAGAAGACTTCATGCAGTTAGAGGTAAGATGGCCCACCACATTAAATGCACGACAAAAGGCCGGGATATTCTCATACACAAGTGATGTAAACACTACCTGCCCCGCTCTACGGTACTTAACTTTCTCCTCAATGTTCTCCTTAAGATCAACCTCAATCAACAAGCGGGCATAATGACCCAAAATCATATCAGCCGTATTTTTATCAATTCTTATCAAAGTCCCAACACAAGCCGCAAGTGACTCAAGGATTTTCGGATGCCAATATTCTATTGGAAGATGAAGAAAGCGAACCCAGACATGGGTTGTAGAAGTCCGGACCTTGCTAGGATTGAAATCCGGAACCCAGCTTTGTAAGCGAAAAGAACCTGAATCAAAATGCCAAGTCCTCTTTATACCAACATGTTCCATTTCCAACCGATTTGAGAATACAACCGAATAAAAACCCTTCCCAAGCGGGATTAGTTTCAGCCCCGAGAAAATACCCCACAAACGCATTAGATTATTCAAAAGATCAAGCCTCGAAAGAAGGGGTTTTCCAGACTGAGTGAGCATACGGCCAATGAATGCAAACTCGGAACCCTTTAAGCTTTGTTGATAAGCCCCCTCATCCACATCCACCACAAAAAACTCCCCTAGTCGCTTAGGCTTCTCGAAAGTCCCCAGGCCCTTCTCAAACGGGCTACTCAGATTAGCAGAGGGTCCTTGTCCCGTAACACAATTCCCTTGGGCTACTGCCTGCGCAAAGGAGACAGGGAATTTGGTTGCTCCAACAGCTGGGGCCGGGGGAACGTAGTTGTTTCTAAATAAGGAGTGTCAATATGCATATAGGACCCCGAAGAAGCCTCGCGAGAGGAGTTACCTTTTGAAGGGGCAGAAACACCAGTGCCCATCGCATGCACATCAGGAGCGTCATGGGACACTGAGTTGGCCTTACCAGTCATAGTTAAAAATACAGATATATATTGAATTTCATTTATTATATAATATGGATTCATGTTACTAATCATATCCTTCTTAGATAGAATTAAGATAATGCTATAATTATATTAATATTTTATTTATTATACTAATGGTTACGTATTATTAGTGATTTATTTTAGAGATACATATCTTTTTTAGATTAGATATTATCTTCTTCGTGGATATATTTTTCCTTATTTATAGTTTTGGTGTTTTAATTAGGATGTTCAGTTAAAGATGTTAAACAAACTAAATTTAATAATTAGGATCTTAGTGGTTTGTTTTTAGAGGAATCTTGGCTAAAAAGACCACTAATAAACTAAATTAAAATTCTAAGAATAATTATTATATGACATGGTGTAAATTAAATTCAAACATATAAAATGAAAGGATGCATAATAATATTATTAATGTGTGGTTAATTATATTTAATCACATCAACCAATTTTATTTTATTTTTTTGAGATGAAGCATTATTAAAAAAGATAACAATGTCAAAGTTATTAAAATAAAAATAAAATATTTTTATTCGTATTCAATTGGATGTTATTTTAATCTGTTCCATCTACTATATGTATAATTTATAAAATAAAATATTTAATTAGCAACTGGGGAGAGCAATTTAAACAGAAATTTTAATATATACATTTGAATTCTAAACTCAAATTTAATTATAATTTTAATTTAAAAAAAAAATATAAAGTACACATTAAATTATTATTTTTAATATCTAATTACAAATATCATATATAGTGTTGTGCGTAGAATGAATCCAATATAAAAAGCAATCATAAGATATTCTTGAGAATAAAATTATTTTTTTGGTAACACGTGTTTATGAATTTGACTGTATTGTCCTTATTGAAATGACTTGAATTTTTATCTGAAAATAGGACCAAAATAATTGCACCATACATATTAAATCCATCAAAATTTAATATTCCTTTAGTTTTATTAAAAAATTAAATGATTTTATTTTTAAACTTATACAAATGAATTGGGCCCGAATGAGATTACTTGATTTGCCAAATTTTGTGGGCCTGTACTATGGGTTTGTTCAAAAGAAGACAATTAATTTATATATATTATATAAAAAAAAATTAATCTCTGGGTCAAAACGCTTGTTCTAAAATAACAATCTTGCTAGTGTGATATTGGGTAAAGTTCATATATAAAAGTTCACTATTTTCTATCAATTATGTGGAATGATAGATGAAAAGATATTTTGTATGAGAAAAAAATTATAGAATTGTCTATGAAGTTAAACTTATCTATAAAATTTTATGTGTGATTGTCTAATGAACTATCTATATAATTTTATAATCATATAAACAACTTTATTCATTAACGTACAATTATTTGCCTATAAAATCATTTATCCATAAAATGAAATATCAAGGTAATTAGTTACCCATAAGCAATTTGTGTACACAAAATTTACCTGTAAATAGTATGTCTATGAAAATTTTGTAAGTAAATTTTTTATAGGTAAAAAAATAAATATATCTATATGATTTAAAAATATTATAGGCAATTCAAACTACGAAATTTTTTACTGAAAATTTCAGAGTCATGTTAATATAGTTTGTAGCAAAATTTTATTTTCTTGTAGTGTGTGTATGGACGACATATAAGCACGTGTGATATTGCATGGAAGGTGTGTATGGACTGTATATGAGAGTGTGCCAATTTAAGTGCAATGTGAATATTAATTGTATGACATTGTAGGATTGTATGAAGGTATATGAACACATGTCGAAGTGCCATGTGGAAATTGTTGTACGACGTGTAGGTGTATATGACAATAAATAATAGATTGAGTCGGTAGTCTCTATAAATGACCTAGTCCTATAAAAAGAAATTTACAAATGGACTAATTTTTTTATGTTTCTACAGTTTATAAGCACTGTCATACTCTTAAAATCGACTTGCGCTTCACCTCCCATTAGATGCTTCTGATATTTTTTCCTCCATAAAGCTTCAAGCATGTATATGGTAGTTTTACAAGATCATAGAGTTTTTAGGAAATGAACGATGATATTAAAAAAATATATAATTTATAAATCATTATGTACTCTTTTGATAAAAAAAATGTTAATATCATAAATCATTGATTTATTTATTTTAGCAATTGTGAGTTTGTATCTCTAGCTCTTTGAATCAAAACATTTAAGGGAAAATCACAAAATAGTTCATAAAATTAACAAAAATTATAAATTGATTCTGTGCAGAAAAAAAATATACTTCTGTGCAGGAAAAAATTATACTTCTGTGCAGATATTGTGAACCAATTTGTAAATATAGTCACTCTTTTGAACCAATATATAAGTCACCCAACATTTAAGCAAAGTATATCGATGATAGATGAATCAATAAGTTTGAATTGATTTGATGTTATTGTGTATTGCTATTGTTGCACTTATTTGTTAAATGTTAAATGATATAGGGGTCTACGCATTAGTATTGATAACTTTATATTTGATGAAAGTCTTTTTTTTTTCCACATTATATATGTCATGTTTTGAATATAAAAATAAAAATAAAATGATGATCAATAAAAATTATAAATTATTTTAGAATAAGTTAAATATAAGATCTTTAAGATAGTATTTTAAATAAGTATAAGATCTTTAAGATCTTTAAGATCCGGCAAATATATGAAAGCCTCTCAACATAAATCTGACACACCATTGAAATTCATTCCACCACCTACACCTACACGAACACCTAGCCTCCCATTAAATCTGGAAATTGAAACTCTAACACACCCGTTTCAAAAATCAAATTAAAACCCCCCACTCAACCCACCCCACCCACCCCATTCTCTCTCTTCTCTTTCAGAAAACCATACGCCGCCCCTGTTCCTCGTCAAACCGACGGTCGCCGCCCCACGGCCACGTTGCCGCCGCCCCATGTTCCACGGCCACGTTGCCGCCGCCCCTTGTTCCACGGCCACGTCGCCGCCGCCCCCTGTTCCACGATCTATGAAGCCGCCTGGCTGTCTCAACTTGGCAACTCCTAAAATCAGCCACCGGCACTGGGTCGAAAACCACCACACATTTCGCTTCAAATCGTAGCCCAGGCCGCCGTCACAAATCGCCTTGTCCTCGCCGGAAACTCCACCTTTAAATCTGCCGTCAATCTCTGTCGCACATTAGACGCCGCCGCCGTCCCTGTTCCTCGTCAAACCGATGCCACTTCGACTCGTCGCGATCGAAGCTTGCGTCGCACTCACGTCTGCAACCGGTGAGGAGGAAGATGTGTGTTTGGGCCAACTCTTATTTCATTTCTCAGGCCCCAAAATCTTTTTTTTTTAAATTGGCCCATTTGGGGCGAGTCCTTTTTTCTATAAATTTTTAGAATTCTTTTTTTGATTTTTTTTTGGTTATCTTTCTCATCATTTTTTGTGTTTTTTTCTATTATTTTTGTAGGGATACACCCAATTCACCATGATCTGTCCACCTGGACCCATAATTTATTTGCTGTGATTTTTTTTGTGGGGGTTATATTATGGTTGAAATATTATTTTTTTGTGGTACATGTTATTATGTTAATATATATGCTTACTCCTGATGTTGATATTTTGTTATATTTTTGTTCACAGGATTTTTTGGTAGTATTTATGTCTGAAATTCAACCATCATAAGGTATATATTATATACAAAAAATCAATTAGTAACACAATTTGTTAGATATTGTAACATTAATTTTCTATTTTTAAAAATTCATTTTTTTTATCAAACGAGCAAGTACAAATGAAGATTATGAAGGTAACTTTGTAATTTTATTTTACCTTGTATTATCTACATAAGTTAATAGTAACATAAATTTAAGTCAATAGTAATATTGATTAAGTCAATAGTAACATACATATATAGTTTATTGTGTAATAATTTTTCAAGACTTAAAACTTATTTTAAAATTATTATCTTTCACAATATTATCAATATTTAAAGTTTTTCTTAGATTTATAATGATATTCTTTTAAATATTATAAAATATAACACTAATATGTATTATTTAGTAACATACACAAAAATCATTTGTAACATATTTTTTTATCAAATCAAATTCAAATAATTAGTCAAATAAGTTTGAAAATGCTCTTTCAACACAATTTTATACCAGTAGTAACATATATTTAATTTGATAGTAACACATATTAAATGGAATAGTAACATATTGTTAATAGATTATGCATTATTATCAGTTCTCCAGCACACAAAGCGACATGCATACAATTTGGTAGTAACACAGAGTACTGAATTTTGTAACACTCACATAGGATAGCTGTAAGCCTGTAACATATTCTATAGGGGAAATTTTTTTTAAGGCCAACAAGTTAGGGGGGTTAGCAAAAAGAGGCCTGTAAGTTTGCGGGCAGGCAATTTAAGGACCGTAGCTTTTTAACTTGTCAATTTAAGGACCAGAACTTTTTTAACTTGGCAATTTAAGGACCGCAGTTTTTTACAATGACAAATTGGCCCGTATAAGCTCCCGCCCATATCAGCCCAATTAGAGCTAATGCGGGTCAATTTGACCTTAATTTGCCAACTTAAAAAAACTGCGGTCCTTAAATTGCCAAGTTAAAAAGTTACGATCCTTAAATTGCCAGCCCGAAAAGGTGCGGTCCTAAAATTGCCAGACCGCAAACTTAGGGACCTCCTTGCTAACCCCCTAACATGTTGGCCTTAAAAGAAAAATTTCCCTATTCTATAGTAACACAGTTTTAGTCTTTTTTATAACATTGACATAAGGCAACAATAACATATCCCATAGTAACAAAAATTAATTCGCTTTTGTAACACTGACATAAGGAAACAGTAACATATCTCTATAGTAACACAGTCTAATCTTTTTTGTAATACTGATATAAGACAATAGTAACATATCCACGTAGTAACAAAGTTTAATCTTTTTTGTAACACTGACATAAAACATCAGTAACATAATTTTCAACACAAAAAATTATAAATGCAGTATAGAGAATGAGTTTTTTATCAAATGAGCATTTGGAGTTTTAGTGTCATATTCCATTCGCAATGTTTTTTTCTTCTTTTGAGTTCTTCTGAAGTAGCCTTTTATTCTAGCTTTTCTTCCCTTTGTTGTAGAGCATCTAGGATCCCGTATATCAAGTCCTTCCACAGTTTCTGCTGATTTTTGTGGCTGATGTTTGGAGTTAAATGCATTTTCTTTCATTGAGTCTCTTTCTATACTCTCTTCTAGCATTTTTCTTATTTCAACATCTCTTTCGCACTCCAATATATGGTTGTAGCTCCTCCTAGTCATTTGATGTCTCCACAAAATTGAACTTTGTACCTTTCTCGTTTTTGTCACTGTGTTTTTTTTTCTTCAAATTTGTGACTTTGCATTCTTTGCCCACCTCGTACGTATGTATTGACTTGATATTTCCTGTACCGAGTTAATATGCAGCACACATATGCAGTGGGAGCACACATATACAATGACAGCACAACATGCCACACTCTTCAAACTTTTTACAGTTGCACTGTATTCTAATCATCATTTGTTCAAAAATAACTCTATGTGCATTTCCCTTTACTGTAATATCGTAAACGAATGAGGTATCTTCTCTCGCAATCTCCTGTGATGTACACGATAGACTCCTTAGGAGTTCGTTCTCAATAGTTTTAAAATGGTGAGCGTGTAAACTTCTGCAGCATGTTCCATTAATCATCAAACTTGACTCAGGGATAATACACTGACACTGGAACTCGTCGTATGTTTTGTTTGTTCTCCAAGCTTTTACTGTTTTGTTGAATATCTCATAAAACTCAGTCAAGCAAGTAGTTTTTCATTAGTTGAAAGATATCGAACTGTTTCTATCTCACTTCGTTGGGATGATCGTATTCCAGCTGAAAAGAAATCTTGCTCAATGTTGTACACCATTTTTCTTTTAAACTGTACAACCTTTCAAACCAAGTATTGTTCTGCAGGTTATATTCATTTATCATTTCCTTCCAGCAATTCTCAAAGTCCTCCCTATCGACACAACCGGATAGGCACCTGTTGAATTACTCTTTAAATTTATTGTTGCTCTTTTACTGTGCAAACCTGTTCACTGCATTCTGGTGTAGGTGCCACACGCAATATGTGTCTTGTTTCTGGAAAAATATAAATTGTAACACAGATTCTCTAAGATAGTAACACATAATATACTTTAAGAGTAAAATAAATTTATAGTAACACACAGTTTACTTGAAGAGTAACACAAATTTACAGTAACACTAATTTATAAATTCTGTAACACAAAAATATTGTCATGCTTTTTCTATTGCTTTTGAAATTGCTAGATCCTGGTCAGTGAATATTGTTACTGGAGTCTTCCCACCCATTGATTTCTTGAACATCGTGAATAAAGTTCAGACCTTCATTTTCCTCATCAGGTGGATTATCTAACCCCTGTGTGTTCCCATCAAGAGACTGTAGATCAGTGTCTTCTTCGTTATATATTCCTGCAATATCATTTTTATAGTAAAAAAGATTAATTTTGTATGTGTGTAACACTATCTATTCTATATAGTAACTCATAAAATTGAATTATGTAACATATTTTTTCAATAATTAAAAGTAACACTATTTATTTTGTATTGTAACAGATAATATTGTATAAGGTAACATATTTTTCACAGAGTTTCATAAGTAAGAATATGTATTTTTACATAGTATCATTACATATAACATATTTTTAAAAGTACCCATTGTACTCTTAACATAATATTTTACTAATAGTAACATACATATATTCGATCAGTAACACATACTTCTATTAATTATGTATAGAAAGGATAACAATAACATAATTTTACTATGAGTACTTTTTATTAGCACACACATTCTATATGAATAATACGTAGTTCTATTTATGAGTAACATACGGAATTGAAGACAATAAGATATTCCTCAATCCAGTAAGTAGTAACACTATGTAAGTCATAAAAGTAACATGAATATGTTCATTGAGTAACATATTTTTCCCAATTAGAGAATTGTAACACTAGTTTATCTTATTTTGTAACATATATACATATTATGAATATGCATCTCATTTAAAAAATTCATTGTACATGCATGATTTACTATTTGATTTGTGTATTTGATTTTACCTGTTCTTGTAGAACCTATCAAATTCGCTTTTGTAATTATTTGGCAATTTGAAAAGTAATCATCCATGTTTTTGCAATTGTTTTGGATTGCAATCACCTCAATTTCTTTATGTGAATGTCGTATTTTTTTATTCCGATTAATTTTCTGCTTCTTTCGATTAGAATTTTTTCCTTGTTTCCCGTTAATTTGCTATTTTTTCCCGTGTCGCCGTATTTTGTGTGTTGTGGGTTTTAGATTCCATCCTCTAGTTTTAGGGTTGAGCTGTGTGCTTAACTCATGAATTTTGGAAAGATCCGCAAAATTTGGTTATTGATTCGATTTGGTTGGCTACACGTGAGATTCTTGGTATCCGTGAGTATCAGCTTATTTTTGTCAATTTTTACGGTAAAAATTTCTACACAAGTGTAGCTTATCCATTAATTAGATTCTTCAAGTGACAGCCGGATTCACCACATTGAGAATCAGATATGCATATTCATGAATCGATCCTATTTAGAGAATGAGTGCAAATCGGATGCTATATTATGATAATTTTAAAAGAATCTGTGCACCCTATGTGAAAATTCATGACGTACAATTGAAAATCTTCAAATAAATGTTAGTTGAGTTAGTGTATTGAATATAAAGTTTTTATAGATCGGTGAAAGTGGACCTAATGCCTGGAGATGTTTTAGCTTGTGTTTTCTTTCGGCCTGCGAGATACATATGAGGTATTTAATTGGGAAAATATACATTTTTGTCCTATAAGTTTTGTTAACTTTCATTTTCGTCCTCTTAAGTTTTGAATTTTTGTTTTCGTCCTTTAACTTACAAAAAATTATGGTTTTCGTCCTCTTAAGTTTTGAATTTTTGTTTTCGTCCTTTAACTTACCAAAAATTATAGTTTTCGTCCTCCAACCGCCTATAACCAGTCACACAACCGGTAATACACACGTAGATCAATTTTTTCTATTTTTTAAGTGAAATACTGATGTGGGGGTATTTAGAGAGAATTAGGTCTTGATGGATAAAATACAGGATTAATCGTAAATTCTCTCCCAAATCAAAACCCTAGTAGATCAAATCTAGGGATGGGGGCTTGAGAGAATTAGGGAAAAAAGGAACAAAGATCCTCAAATCAAAACATCCAAAAGCCTAAATTCTTTTGAGCCCATACTCACTGTACGGAAAGGAAGAAGGATGTCTTCAAGAAATTCGTATGAATCATTGAGTTTCGAGCGCAATATTAAGTGTGATTGTGGTTTCGTTGCACGGTTTGTACATCATATTCAAAAATGAATCCGGACAGAAGATTCTATGGATGTAAGTATTTGACTGTATTTGGGAGGAAATTTATGGTAAAAAGTGTATTTTGTCAAGACCTAATTCCCTCCAAATACCCCCACATTAGTATTTTGTTTAAAAAAAATGGATCCACGTGTGTATTATCGATTGTATGACTGGTTATAGGCGGTTGGAGGACGAAAACCATAATTTTTGGTAAGTTAAAGGATGAAAACAAAAATTCAAAACTTAATTAGAGGACGAAAACTATAATTTTTGGTAAGTTAAAGGACGAAAACAAAAATTCAAAACTTAAAAGGACGAAAACCAAAGTCAATGAAACTTATAGGACAAAAATATGTATTTTCCCTATTTAATTTTCTGCATTTTATCTATTTTTGGAATTTTTAAATTCAACCTCTTCCAAATACACATCTACTCTTATTATATACATATATATATATATATATAATTATTTATTTAGAATTATCATATTATTACTTTTATTTCATTCATTCATTAATATCTCTCATTTTCTTACACTTAATACTCTATCTGTCAACTAAATTTTTGCACTACTTTCTTTTTCGTCCATCCAAAAAAAATATGCAGTTTTCTTTTATGAAAACTATCACCTTTATTAGGGAACAGATCCTCTGCTGGTTCAATAACCCAGCACACAATACTAGGTACTGAAACGGTGTCGTACATAAATTTTTTTTTTCTTATTTTGATCAGAATATAGATAAAGAGGAGAGATATATAGAATTTAAACTACCCACTACTCAACATTAATAATGAAAATATGAAATAATGAAGACTATTTCAAATGTTGACTTATTATTAGTGATTTCATATTAAATAACAAATTATATACGTGGAACATAAAATAACATCTGAATAATTCAACAACAATAATATGAAATAACGAAGACTATTTAATATTCATGTTTATTATTTTAATATTTTATAAAAATTATAATATGATTTGTTAATTTTAATATTCCACGTGTAATTTTAATATTTATCACAATTAATAAAAAAATATTTAATATTAAATAACAAATTATATACGTGAAAATAAAATAACATCGGAATAATTCAACAACAACTATATGAAATAACGAAGACTATTTAATATTCATGCTTATTATTTTAATATTTTATAAATATTATAATATGATTTGTTAATTTTAATATGATTTTAATATTCCAGGTGTAATTTTAATATTTATCACAATTAATAAAAAATATTTATATCATATTTATATTTTCATTATGAATGTTGAGTAGTGGGTAGTTTAAATTTCATATATCTCTCCTCCTTATCTATATCAAAATAAAAAATTAAAAAATAATATACGACACCGTTTCAATGCCCAGTATTATGTGCTGGGTTATTAAACCAGTAGAGGATCTGTTCCCCCTTTATTATCACTCTCACAACCAATTTTTTATTTATAAGTGAACCCCATATTACACTAATACTTCTTTTATTTTATCTATTTTTCTTAAAACTCGTGCAAATATAACAGTGTACATATTTAGTGGATGGAGGGAGTATTATCTCTCTAACTTTTTTTCGCTTAAGCATTACTTTATTAACTAAAAATAATAAAATAATATTATATCATCACTTTAAATTATTGATTTGATGAAAAATTACATTAATCTATACTTCTCCGCGCGTCCACCCCAAAACTATATCCAGATTTAATTAATATAACATTCACAAATATTCAATTCTTCCATCTACTTAATTTCTTTCATCTGAATTTTCTTCATCTTACTAAGGCAAAAAAGAACACACCCTTAATGACAATTATAAATTTGTTAATCTCACTCTATCTCCCTTTACTTTTAACAAGTGAGGTAACAACATGAATTTTAAGAAAGATAATATTTTATGGGAAAATATATTTTTTTGTCCTTTAACTTTCATTGACTTTATTTTTTCGTCCTTTTAAGTTTGAATTTTAAATTTAGTCCTTTAACTTATAAAAATTATGATTTTGATCACATGACTTGTTATACCCAGTCGTTCAACCATATATAGGTGACACTTTTTCTTTCTATTATTTACTGATGCTTCAACATTGGAACCAAATTAATCATTGTGCCATTTTCCACTGCAGATTCATAAAACCACAAGCAATGCAGACGTGCATCTCCTTAATTTGCTCTTTGGGTGGAAAAAATGACTTTTCTATTTACTCCACCCCTAACTGAGATTGCTGCTTGTTTTCTGGGATGGACAGAAGTGGACTAATTTTGCGTATGCTTCAGCTAATCTTGTTAGAGACGAGAACTGAGGGAGGGGGGAAAATCCTGGCACTTGCAGTGGAGAGCTCAACAAAGAGAAAAATAAAATCCAAGAAAATAGATTTGACCAAAGTCAACAATGGCTCGGGGAATCCATACAGATCAGAATTTTTTGTAATTTTTCCTTTATATACGAAGAACAGTACTGTTTTACCATCTCCTTGCATGCATCTAGTTCACGTCAAATTTTCCTCTTAGAAATTGGGGGAATCACAGAATGAGGTTTGAGAAGTACTGGAAAATGAAAATATGAAAAATTCATCCTCGCCGGCGGAAAGGTGGAGAAAGGCGCGGCAGGGAGGAAGTCCATCTGCCGCTCTGTTAGAGCCGGCCTGCAGTTTCCGGTGGGGAGAATCGGCCGTTACTTGAAGACTGGCCGCTACGCGCAGCGGATCGGGTGTGGAGCTCCGGTGTATCTGGCCGCCGTGCTTGAATATTTAGCGGCCGAGGTATATATATATATATGTGATTCAAATTAATGTTTGATTATAAATTGAAAATTGAATTTGATCTTGTGAGTGAAAAACAACAGGTTTTGGAATTGGCTGGAAATGGACCCGGCCCTGTGTTGTTGCCAAAGAAGACCGCCGGAGATATATATATAAGCCTGAGAAGAAGGTGCAGGCTGCACCTTAGTTGTAATTTTTAAACTTTTATATACACCTTAGTTTTTTTTGGTAATTCTCAATTGCTTTTTTTTTTTTAAAGAATTCTCAATTGCTTTGGTTGAATTTCTTTCATTTTGTCATGTATCCTCCTTAAATTTGAACTCCGGAAAATAACGAGGGTTAAAGATAGAAATAAAGAAAATAATGAAGATTAAATTAAAACAAATGTGGATCACGGATTAGTGGGTTTATGTTATATTCAATTTTTTTTTTGGTACATTTTTAGTGCCAGATAGTCGAATGTACCTCCCACAAAAAAACCAATAAACCAACTTAAACTTATAAAATTTAGTTATAAGAAAAATATAGTATTAAATTAATATGTTGAAAGGTGTAGAAACTACTTGTCATGGAGACAAAATTAATATCAATCCACAACGTATTATTTCAGATATTCTTAATTATCTGTGCCTGCTATTGAACTTGTTGATCGTTGTCATCTCTCATGTATGGATGTGAATCTTTGATATAATTATGTGCTCTAGTTAAGTACTTTTAAGGTTATACTTTTCATTAATTTTGATTATAGTTTTTAAATCAGCTAGTTTTAGTAGACTTAAATGATTTTAGGATTTATCTATTTAATTTGTTTTAACATAGCAGTAAGTCAACTACAATGAACAAATAAGAGCTTCCATGCACATACTTCTCACGACTCATGTCCTTGCTGACTGAAAATTGAAAGATGGGAAGCTTTGATGAGCCTCCACATGCTTCTCACGACTCATGTCCTTAATTGTTGATTGAAAATTGATAGATGGGAATCTTTGATGCTATACGTACGTTGTTCATGAATAAGTCATTATGTATTTGGACCCAACCTTATAAATTTCAGAATTAAATGGGCCAACTTGTGACACAAAATAATATCTCTCATTTTGAGAGTAAACAATTGATACCCACTTGAATTGCCTCAATTCACATTAATATTTTTCAATTTTTTTGGTGTTAAAGTGTTATTTTTGTTATTTTCTCTATAAATCATTTATGAGAAGAACAATAATGGAGGATTATTTACATTCATTTGCAATCAATTGGTAATGCAAATGCTGTATTTTAGAGAAATGTGTACATGTAATAATTTTTAACTTGAACTAGCTATTGAAGGATTTTACTAATACCCAAAAGTTTTTCTTACTTTCCTTGCAGAAAGTCAAATCATTGAGGATAAAGGTGCATTTCTTGAATATATAGGATTCGTCCCGTCTTTACATGCATCCTCCCCTTTATAGGTGTCTCCCATGGCGTCCATCGATCTTGTATGCAATTGTTTGTTGGAAGTTTCTCTCTCACACTATTTGTTTCCAAATAAGCTAGCTAGGGTTTGGAGCTTCTCATACATTTGTAGTTGCGCACAATTTATTTCTTTTAAACGTCATGCAACATAAATTAAATGAGTTTGTTGGGACATAATAAATTTTCTCTTTTGGTTAGACTAGCTAGCTAGTTCTCTCAACAGGAAAAAACATTTTTGATGTTCTAAAACTAAAGTGATGAATGTGCATGTTACAATTAGCGAAAGGAATACTTAGATTGAGAACTAGAGACTATATTGTTGAATGGTGAAGTAACTTTTACGAAACTAAAGTAACTAGAAAAAAAAAAAAGAACAATAAACCAACCTAAAGTTAGAAAATTTAGTTATAAGGAAAGTATATTGTCAAATTAATATGTTGGAAGGTGTAGAAACTACTATTCATGGAGACAAAATTAATACTGCTGGGTAGGGGATACGTCTAAAGGCTTTCTCCATAGAGTATTCTAATGAAAATTCAAACATCGAGAGGACCCTCTTGCCTTTTCTATATGGGGTCTCAGGCGTTAATATTAATTATGATATTTTTTTATGGTTAGTTTGTTATAGAGATATTCTTACAATCTAGATTAATTTGATGTTTCTTTACTTACACCTTTAACCATAAGAATCTTTGCAATTGTCCTCTTTAATTTGGTTTCCTATTTGGTGATCATAGTGTAGAACCGAAAAGGTTCTTTAGTTCTAGGCTATGCAAATTTTGGTAAAAACAAAATAACCAACTGATCAATCAAATAAAAAAATAAAATTTTATTTGGTAATCGATTTTGATGTCAGTTTCTAATTTTAGAAAATTTGGTAATCGGTGTGGTTTTGGTTATTTTTGGAGATGTGCGAAACTTAGCTCTCAACTTCATCAAGTGAGTCCCCCCAACCCACTGTCACCACCCTTAATTGTCTGTCTACCGCCCATCGTCGGATGCTCTCATCGTCTTTCTTCACAACATGTTTTCACCCCTCTCATTTCAAGTCACAAGATTCGCACACCCATTGTCGCACAATGATATTTATTGTTGCTTCGCACTACCATGAGCAAGAGATAAGAGATGAAAGGCTATAAAATATATGAACAGGAGGAAGCTGATGAAGAGAGTGAAAGTGAGAAAGAGATGGAAGAAGAGGGTGAGAAAGCAGAGGGTGATGAAGAGGAGGCAGGTGGTCAGGTTGTATCGCAAGAAAAAGAAGAAGAAGATGGATTGGAGGAAAATGCAGGTGAAGAAGATGAAGACATTGGATAGGGAGCGGAGGAAAGAAATGATGAAGATGTGAGTAAGGTTGGGGCTGATATAGAGATTAGTGCGGAAGGCGAGAGCGGGTCAGGTGGGAGCGAAAATGAGGAGGAAGAGGATGAAGCTGATTTAGAGTCTGAAAAAGCGAAAGCATTGGAGGACGAAGAGTCTGATTCTTTTAACAAGATTGTGTCAAGTTTTGGTCCCCCAAATGAGTTTTTAAGTCCTATTTTTATGGTTGAAAAAAAGAATTCGATGGGCTTGGAGCGCCACGAAATGGAACTGATTGACTACATTTTCCACTACAGGGATAATCTGTTGTAAGTTATTTTCTTTTTGAGTAACAATATTATTTTTTTTATATAGTAACATATGAAAATGAAATATGTAACATAATTTTTTGAAGTAAAAAAGTAACACATATTTCTGTTAAATGGTAACTTATAGAAATGAAACAAGTAACATGATTTAAAAAAAAAATTAGTTATCTTTTTATTCTTTTTACCTGTGTAATATGTAGTTTAATCCCTTGATTTTCCTTCTTTTTTATCATTGGGGAGTGTTTTCTTTTTAAATATGACATGTACCTTGTTTTACGGGAGGATATTTTTAAAAAAATAAATGGAAAATGTATATTGCCCAGCATGGTAAAAATAAAAAAAGTAGTTAGGACTAGTTTTAAAGTGAAAAAATGAAGAGGACTGAAAATGGAAGTTGAACTAAGTTAAGGAACTATAATTACTTTATTCAAATATGAATGATGATAATCACAAGTGGGAAGTATAAGTAAAAATGATAAATTGTGATATAGTATTAATTTCAATATACATGGTAACATTTTGGTTAGAAACTAACATCCCAATCAAATCAATTGGGGTGCATCATGCTGTCCACGTAAGTATGTGGAAATCTAAATGCAAGTATACCCATGACGTAAGAATAGGAATATATGAGATGCCCTTGCTAAATATGTTACACGAATTTAGTATTCAAACAAATCTAGATAATAATAAGATACGAGTTCTAACATGTGAGCTCCTTTTGAAGCTGGAAATAATCTAGAGTCGCTGATTGTCGTTCTATTTATTGCATCTATATAATGCTCAAGAAAAGTAACTTCTTCCACGTCCACTCCATTCATGCTTCTAGTAGTTAATTCCCAAGCCTCGACTTTATCGACGTTCATAGTTCCTAGACGCGTCAAAGCCCGAGAAGTTATAAAAGTTCCTTGGTCGATCTAACTGTATTTGAAATATAATTTATTTTCAATCATAAAGAGAAAATATTACTAATTAAAAAATTACGTTTGATTGCCACGCATCTCCGATCTAACTTCACTATATCAAGTTAATAATTATAAAATACAAGTTCCAACTTCAGAATTCCTTATAGATCCTGATAAAATCTCAAAGATAGAGTCATCACTTAATGTTCAATTTATTGAATCAACGAGTCCTAGAATAAATATATCAACCATTTCATTAATGCCTCCAGTAGTTTCTAAGCCCCATATCGATGCTCATAATTCCCAGATACAATAATGTCCAACAAGCTATAAAAGCTCCTTCAATTGATCCTCTTTAAATGAAAATTTTATTCTAAATCAAATAATAGAATTGCAAGAATAATTACATTTTAACCATTTAAAAAAAATAAAAAAGAAAATATTAATATAATTCATTCATTACAATAAGATCACATTTAAGAAAAGGGTGTTATTTTTGCAGAATTACATTCACTTGCCATTGGATCATTTAGCATCTCTAGGCCCACTAATTAACTAAACATATCATGAGATTGTTAAGAAAAAAAAAGCCCACTACTCCTATACATTCTGCAAAAGTACACACTAACCCGAAATCCTGGGTTATAAATTGACACTTGTTTTCCCTCATTCTCCGCCGCTCTTTCCTTTCTCACTCTAAAATCTCTCCCTCAAAACCTAAAAATACCGGACAATGAATGAGTGTGGATCTGAGTCCGAGTCCGACCACAAAAGATCCAGTTCCGAATACATCGTCTTTGCCATGGATGTAAGCTTTTCGATTTCATATGGAGATGTATCCAAAATTGGGATTGGGAAAAAGAAAGGGGCGCTTCTTCCTCAATCAAGTTTTTCTCCTTTCAAATTGTTGACTATGTGAATATATATTTTAATTATATAGATCTCTCTAAATTTCTCATTGCATTCTAAATTCCCTCAAAAATTCCCAAATTATCTTTTTGTGAATATTTTAATTGAAAAAATCATCTCACAAAAATTATGTTATACAAAAAAAAAAAAATAAGAAAAAACCCTACTATGTGGATATGAAAATTAATTGTGTTTTGATTTATGCCTTGTTTGCCCATATATAAGAATTATGGGATGTTCCCTTGATTTCGTAAAAATTTGCAGGTGGATGATCCATTGAAGAAAGACAAAGCAAAGTGGGATGATAAAAAAGATTTATCCAAATTAGTTGGGGTTGGGAAAAAAGAATGAGAAAGAAAGATGGAGCTCCAAACAATTGGCGAATGGCATTAGCAACTTTTCTTTCCCCTTCCCCTCTTCTTTACTAACCTCCATTCCCTCGCCATCATCAAATTTACACTCCTTTTCCTCTTCAATATTAACCCCCATACTCCCCTTTTCTCCTCTCCGTTCACCGTACAACCCAAAACCTTGGGTACACTCTCCGTAGTTTCCTCCACTGCAGGTAAACCCCCATTTTCCTGTGCCGGAAAATTCAAATCCATGCTAGCTGCTTCTCTTCAAGGAAAAAATAAATAATGACTTCCAAGGCTATATTTTTCTTCTTTCCCCGACTTGAGTAGACTATTCAGTTTCCGCTCCCAGTTTTTCCCTTAGAAACAAGGGCCTAGCTGTCAATGGTTTTGTAGTTTCCCAGTCCCTTTGTTGTTGTAAGAGTTCACAAATGATAGTTTTTAAATTATATATGCTGACAATGGTCCATCCTTAAGAGACTTTTGGTGGACGAGTTCACAAATGGTAGCACAGCAACTAGCATCTGGATGTGGATACAAATGGTGGACGAATTCACAAATGGTCATCCAAGAACTTCAAGATTCGATGAGGACTCTTGACAAGTCTAGCATCTAGAATATTAGCATTGTAAAAGGATCAAAATCCAAATATTTTTAAATTTACAGAATTAAATTTAAAATATGTAATTCATGTGGACCAAATTCAAATTGAAGACAAATTATTGACTAGAGTTATAAATGACCTATTATAAACAAATATATATATATATATATATATATATATATATATATATTCTTTTCTGTCATGTAATTTTAAATAGTTCCTTTTTAATCAAGAGAATGATTATTTAGAGGATTATACTTTTTATAAATTAACAAAATAAATTGAATTACAAAAATAGTTCTTCCTTTTAACTTAAAAAGACTGCTTTTCACGCTTCTGTATGGAAGTTCTAAGTCGGAACTTATATATTTTATAATTATTTGATATAATGAGGTTAAATCGGAGATCCTGTGGCAATCAAACATAATTCTTTTAATTAGTAATATTTTCTTTTTATGGTTTAAAATATATTAAATTTAAAATACAGTTTGATCAACAAAAGAACTTTTATAACTTCTCGGGCTTTGAAGTGTCTAGGAACTATGAGTGTCGATAAAGTCGAGGCTTGGAAATTAACTGCTAGAAGCATGATTGAAGTGGACGTTGAAGAAGTTAGTGTTCTTGAGCAATATATAGATGCAATTAATAAAATGACAATCAACGACTCTAGATTATTTCCGACTTCAAAAGGGCCTCGCATGTTAGATCTCGTATTTTATTATTATATTGATTTGTTTAAATACTAAATTTGAGTCACATTAATTAGCAAGGACATCTCGTATATTCCAATTCATACGTCACTGATATATATACTTGCATTTAGATTTTCACATACTTATGTGGACCACATAATGCACCACAATGATGGTGTACAGGTGGCCAGCCGTTTTACTTAAATCCATCGATGATGCGATGAGGAATTTTGTGTGGACTGGCTCCATCCACAAAAGGAACTCTTTTTGTTCGGTTGCTTGGAAGAAGTGTTGTTCTCCTTTGCACGAGGGGGGGGCTTGGGTATCCACCCTTTGCATCTTGCTAATGCTTCGTTTACTTTCAAATTAACTTGGGATATTTATCAAGCTCGCACTCCAGACTTGCAGCTGCTTCATGATCGGTACTTTAGGAAACGTTTGCAGTGTAGAAAGCTTTACACCTCTTCTATTTGGGCAGGTATGGGTCGTCACTTGCCTTGTATCAAGGCAGGAGCACGATGGTTAATAGGGGACAACTCGAAAGTGAGCTTTTGGCATGAGAACTGGTTAGGGTATACTCTAGTGGAAGCTCTTAATATTCCACCACACGTTGCTAGCTCTTTGACGGGGAAGGTGAGTGACTTTCTCTATGATGGTTGTTGCCTTTGTTGTTGATTATCCTGGGGTTGTGACGGACATTTTGGAGGTTATTATCTCAGAGGAGGACGTCCTTGTTTGGGGAAATACGGTCTCCGGGGAGTTAACCTCACGTATAGTATATGATTGTTTGCGCACGCCGGTTCCTACGACTCTTCCTTTTCATTGGATTTGGCACTCCTATATTCCGCCGTGTCGGTCAACCTTGGTTTGGCGGGCAATATATGGAAAGATTCCTACAACGGATTGGTTGCATTGTTATGGAGTCCACGGACCTTTAATGTGCCCACATTGTTCTGTGGACACAGAAAACCAATCTCACATCTTGTTGAGTTGCTCCTTTTCTCGACAGGTCTGGGACTTCTTTACACAAATCTTTCAGGTAACTCTTCCCTTTCATGAAGGACTTCCTTACTTAGTCGTTCACAGTTCTCTTTTGAAATTCTCACCACAAATTGGCAAGTTATGGCAAGTTACCTTCATCACTATTATTTGGTGTGTTTGGCGAATGCGAAATCTACGGGTTCACGAAGAGGTTATCGTCTCTCCTAGAAGGTGTGTGGCGCTGGTCTTAGCTCTACTGAGTGATTGTGCTTCTCTGGTAAGTGGGTCTTCTTTTGGTACTGTTGAAGAACTAATCCTGGTTAGGCAACTTGGCACCTCATTGCATTTGAGACCGTCACCAAGGGTGGTGCAAGGAAGGTGGCAGCCACCGCCTTCGGGGTGGGTTAAAGCTAATGTGGATGCTAGTGTTAGTTCACCTCCGAATGAGGCTTTCGCTGATGTTATTTTCCGAAATCCCCGGGGTTTCTTTGTTTTGGCGACAACTGGCAAGGTGGGCTAGGGATGGCCTCTTGAGGCGGAGCTGGGTGCAATTCGTTGGGTAATTGAAATTGCCTGTGAAAAGGGCTGGTATAATCTTTGGGTGGAGACGAACTCCACTTTGGCGGTAAAGACTATGCAGCGTAAAATTCAGATCTTCCCATGGAGACTCAGGACCCGTTGGGAGGCTGTTTCTAGGTTGATGGGTTTGATGACGGTACACTTCTCTCACATTTTTAGAGAAGGCAATGGTGCAGCGGACTTATTAGCAAAACGTCAAGATGCAGAAACTTGGATTGGCGAGTGCCCAACATTCTTGTCTCACAGCCTATTTTCGAATTTGCATGGGGACTTTTATCGGGTGACGACATGATGCATGGGATCTACGGGTTTGGGCGTGGAGTTGATGATAAATAGGGGTTGTCGTGTCTTTTCTCAGCTAGTCAACAAATGTGTTGATGAGTCAAACATGGGGGGCGGTATTCCACTGGCCATGGACCGAACTAAACATAAAAGGGAGTTACATATAATTATGGGCTTATTAGGAGTTCCTCAATTATTGAACTTGGACGTTACCTTTGCTGTTATACACAAGCTGACTGTAGGGAGAAAGAGCTGATCCCTGGACACTGCATTTGGGGGCCTTTCTTACTCAATGTTGCTCTGGAATGGAAGGTGTGAATGTTACTTTTATACTTGGGCAGAAATTGGGCATTACCTTTCGCAGAAATTGAGCGTTACATTTGCTGTTAGTACACATACGTTGTTGTTACATTTGGCTGTTATTTTGGGTTTTTCACTTTTCCCAAAAAATTGTGGCTAATAATGTGTTGTTTATGTTTTACACCTATGGGATATTTTTTAATTTATTTGGTATTCTTTTTCCCTACGTCCGGTATTTTCACAAGGGTGGTTTACAGCGAGGTTTTTAACGAGACCAATATAAATTTTATTTGATCCCGCCTCCCGGGTTGTGGGAATTTATTTAAACCTTTTCTTTTCCTCTTTTAATAAAATCACAAAATTTATTTCCATAATGCACCACAATTTGAATTGATCGGGATGATAGTTTCTAACCTGCAACTTATCATTTTCACTTCAACTTTCCGCTTGCGATTGTCATAATTCATATTTGAATAAAGTAAGTATGTTAGTCCTTTAACTTAATTCAACTTCGATTTTCAGTCCCTTTCATATTTTCATCTTAATATTAGCCCTAAGAACATTATTTTTTACTATGATGGGTAATATACATTTTCCATTTATTTTTTCATATAATATACTAAATATTTAGATTATCCAATTAAAGCTAAATAAAATATGAAAATAAAGTCTTTGTTAATCAATTCGACAGGAGTCTTGATCTCAACATACTACTATTGACTTGTGACTGTAGAGTTGTCCTCTTTAGAGTCTTCAATAACTTAGGGGAGCTATGTTGTTCATAAAAAACAACATGATGTGACTCTTCTACAATCATTAATCTCTTGTTATACACTCTGAATGTTTTGCTAACATTAGAATAACCTAAAAAGATACCTTCATCTGACTTTGAATCAAAAGTCTTAAGGTGTTCTTTCCCATTATTCAGTATGAAGCATTTACATCCAAAAATGTGTAGATAAGAGATATTTGTTAGTAGGAGATGGGGGTGGAATGGGGTGATGAGAAAAGAGGAAAATGCATGTGCTTATAAGTATAAAATGAAAAGGAAAGTAGGTGTATGGGGTAGAAATCCTACTTGTTTCCTTGAGTTTGAAGTTATGAGATTGTTGTTTAATGGGGAGGATGCCAAATATCCTTGGCCATTTAGCTAACATTGGTGTCGTCCGGCTAGGGGACGTTAAATCCAAGCGCTAGGTGGGAGGCAACCCACCCTTATTTCCTTTTGATATCCTTTGTTAGTTAGATTTTTGTTTTGGTTTTCATGATTTTGGGATTTGGAAGTAAGTTGTGATATTTTCAATCTTGATTTTTACATGTGCTTAATAGGTAGTTTGGGGGAGTTTATATTGAGATGGTAGGATTGGTTTTGGATAGTGTTGTGCATGATTATATTTGGATTTGTGCTTTAATTGCTTAACAAATGCCATATTCATCATTATTTTCCAAACTTTTAGGATTTACAATCCAAAAAAATTTGGGGGGGTGTGATCATTCTTCATATAGGCTATTTGATATTGATTGATGATGTTTGTGGTGTTTAAAAATTGTTTGAAGTGGTGTAGGAAAATTAAATTCGAAAATGTTGAAAAAAGGCTCTGACCGAGCGGTTGGCTCAAGGTGTCCGAATGCTGGCCTTAGTGTGTCCGAGCTATTTGCTACGGCCCGCGGCGAAAAATCTCGCTCCCTCAGGAGCTGTCCGACCGGTGGCCTTAGGCTGTCCGGGCGGCGGTGGTCACGTGACCGAGCGCAGCACCCAAGGTGAGTCATCTTGACCACTTTTCTTGTTTTGACCACACTTCCTTCCTACACCATTGTACACCATTTTCCACACACAAACACACATATTTTACACCAAATTCTTGCACACACACTCTTCCAAAACACACGAGAAGAGGAGAGGAAAATTCTTGGAAATCAAGCTCTACATTTCTACTCTTCACTTCCTTTCATAGGTATGTTTTCTATACTCCCTTCTTACTTATGCTTGATACTTGCTTCCTTTTCCTCATGTTAGTTTCTTCTTTTGTAGATTGTTATTTTGAGCTTATGTGTTGATTATTGTTGTATTGTGCTTTAATTTGTGCATTGCTTGATCTTGTCTCCACTTCTTTGTCAAACTTTTTAGACCCTTGGTCCAAAAAAGTTTGGGGGGGTGTGATTGTTTCGTCATTCTCGTCGCAATGCTATTCTTATGTTGATTCTTAGTGTTCCTATGATGTTTTGGATCCTATGCTTATCATGTGCCTTGTTTTTGCTTGTTGATTTTTGCCATATTGTTGCTAGCTTAGAGTAGTGTGGCATGAGATATGCTTATGGTTGTGTGGATGATGTATATAGTGCATAGTTAAGTGTAGTGTGTATATTGCTTAATTCATTTTTATCTATATTGTAGTTGATTCTTTGATGCTTGATACATGATTGATGTGTACATGTTTGATATGATATGAGTCATGATCACCTTAACCCGTGAGGTTTGAGCCTATTTTGCCCGTTTTAATCTTAAACGGATGACATTTCTTTGATGTGAGATCCACATGGTGCATTTCCACTTTAGAACTTGATTTGAGTCTTGTTTAAGATCACATTTTATAATGAGTTGTCAAAAATGATTTGAGGCCATCTTTAATTTTATATGAGTCACTCAGCCAAATTATCCATGCCATGACATTGATTCCATAGTTAGCCATTTTGTGCCTTTGGCCTTTTCTTTGGCAACCTATGATTGTAGCTTGATTATCCTTCATTTTGAGCCCTATTTTTCCTATTACTAGTGGAGTTTATATGAGAATATGAGGGTTACATGTGCTTTGAAAGCAAGCTTGGTGGATGAGATGGTGAAGAAAAGTGAAAGAAACAAAAGATGAAGATGTGAAAAAAAAAAGAATGTTGTGTTGAATGAAAAGATGTGAAGAAGAGCTTATGTTCCTAATGTGTTGGTGATGTGATGCAAAAATTGCAAAAGAAAGGAAGTGGAAAAATGCTTGAAAGGAAGAAGTGTGAGAAAAAGTGTTATGTGGTTGAAATAGTGTTGCAATTTGATCACTTGCAACCTATCTTTGGAAGAGTAGAGATATTATAGCTAGGTATCTTGATCTCTTGCTCCACTAGTATGATAGTCACTTCTGCCTAAAAATATTCCACCCTTACCAAAGAGTCAACACTACAACCAAATAAAAAGTCCTCTTTGATTTGATGATGAGTTACTTGTCAAGTAGTGGAGAATTTGAGACTTTTATCAAGCTTATGGTAGTGGATGTACTATGTGTGATGTTGAGAGAACCTCATATACTTGAGAGTTTGAGTGATACACTATCTAGTGAGGATTTTGACTCATTGATTTGATCTTATGTGCATTGATGTTTACGTAGATGGTTGATGAGATGACACTACATTGTTAGATTGCATGAATTAGGTGATGTATATATGACATTTGATCTTGTGCTTGATGCTTCATTGATACAATTATTCCCCTATCTTATCGCTTCGTTGCTCGAGGACGAGCAACAATCTAGTTTGGGGGTGTGATTAGGGTCATAATTGCATCTTTTAGCATCCATTTTTATATGGTTTTGATGAGCTTATATTCATATTTGACCCTAAAATGCTATACTTTTTGCTATTAACCCTTTTGTGGCAAGAAAATGTGCTTTGTAGGTGAAAACGAGCAAAAACGATTAATTCCCGACTATTGGAGAGGAGATGATGGAATCCGAGCCCATGGGGATGTTTCTTGTACTCAAATGAAGACTCTAGGATGCTTGGATGAGTCATAGGATCGAAGATGAAAAAGTCGAAAATTGCACGTCGGACTTACACTATGTCCGAGCGGTCCACAACAGGTGACCGAGCGGTTCCCTTAGGCCGTCTGAGCGGTTCGCTATGGCCCAGGGCTGAAATTTCCGCTCCCTCAGGATGCATGTGCAATGACTGAGCGGCTCCAAGCCAATGATCGAGCGGCTCCAAGCCAATGACCGAGCGCGAGTCCGAATTTCCACATTTTCGGGGGCAAACTCGTCTTTTCGCGCGTTTAATGAAGGGCATATTGGACCAAACATTGTGGGCACTATAAATACTCAAGGATCAGATTCTCCAAGGGATATTCTTCATTAGTTAGATCATTAGGTAGTTTTAGAGAGGGAGATTAGAGGTTATTAGTGGGTTCTTAATTAGATTTCATACTTCTCTCTACAATTACTTTTGATCCATCCATTGGATCTTTAATCAGTTTTCTCCATTAGATTAGTCTCGTTATTAGCTACAATTCTACGGTTCATTTTATGATTTTGAGCTCCGGATTAGAAGATAGCATTTTCAAGGTTTGATGCTTGTCTTTCAATTCTCCAACAATTGGTAAGATTTCTTGTATTTCATTTCATATTAGTGTTAATCATGTTAGTCTAAAGCTTAATTGTTGATTTTCATTTCCAATTAGCCATGGGCTAATATCCTTGTTTCATGGTTGTATGAATACTATGGGAATTTAGTCTCTTGTTAATCCTATGCATGAATTAGTGATCTTGTTGGATTAGTTCTCTTATTAATAACTTGTATGAATGCTTGGGATGTTAAATTGGATTGAATGGCTTATATGTTTTAGCAATGAAATGAGAATTGAGCTATAAGAACTTTATGCATACCAAGTGTTTGATATTTAGCTTGCATGACCAATGAGAATTGCATATTCGCCTAAGACCTCTTAATTGGAGTGTTAGGAGTTGTAAAGAGATCTAGACACCTAATAGAGCCCTTACCTTGTGTTGTAGAGAGATCTAGACACTAGTTGGCTTGACTAAGACACTAAGAGACCCTTTTGCATGCTAGGATGGATAGGATTCTAGAGGAACCATAGTAGGATTATTTCCATGTACACTTCACACTTGCTCACTTCTTTGAGGTGATAGTTAAGATTTACTTTGCTTTGCCATAGTAGATAGAATCCTTGATGGTTTTCTTGCTTTCCTAGCTATTAGCCTTTTGTAGACATTCAATGCTCGTTTGATATCGCATCGTTTCCCTGTGTTCGATATTTAACTTGGTTAACTTGCCACGACAACAACGACCACGTTCACTTGCGTGGAAATCATCACGATTTTGGCAAACATCAATCCACAATCTATTGTTCCAAATCTTAAATTCACTACAAAAAACACGCATTTTAGCGATCGAGAATTAGCGACTGCCTATGAATTGATCGCTAATTATGATATTAGCGACCGATTAGCGACCGCTTTTGACTTAATTCAAATTTGCTTGTCAACTTAATTCAAATGAGAAATATGTCATTGGTGGGGTTAATTTATCACCCTTTTCTACTGCGTCTGTTCCTAAGGTAGTTTGTTTGTAATGGAAATAGAGGATGATTTGTAGATTTTTTTTTGTAATGAATAGTTAATGATTTGTAACGATGAATAGGTTATGATAATTTTGTAAAGTGTGCTTCTTTTCTGTGCAAAGATTATTTAGCGTGTGTGCAAAGTGTGTTTTTTATTTGTGCAATTTAATTAATATTTCTGTGCTAAATTTTATATTTTCGTTTATGTAAAGTTAATATATCACTTGTGCAGAGTTTTTAATTTTCTTCTGTGCAGAGATAATTTACCTTGTGTGCAAAGTGTATTTTTTTCGTTAGTGCAATTTAATTTAAATTCAAAATTGGTAAGGTTTTAAAATTTGGAAAATAATAATTGTGCTGATTGAATATTGTAAATTAATAAATTGTGCAAATTAATTTGACTTGTTGTGCAATTTAATTTTGGTCTAATGTACAAATAAATTTCCATCTGGTGTGCAAGATACTTTTTGCTTATTGTGCAGAATGTTTTCTGCCTATTGTGCAAGGAATTTTGTGCGTGTGTGCAGGTGAACCTATTTGTAAGTTTGACCTTTTGATGAACCTATTTTAAAGTTGACCCTTAGAAGTGAACCAATATGTAAGTTTCTCTTTAATTTTTATGGAGAAAAATATATAGTGAATAAATTTAATGGATGAATGGTGTAAATTAAAAAGGACAAAGAAAGATATAGTTCAAAAATTAAAATGGACTTTGAGTCCGGAGAAAATGTACCAAATAAAGTTTGTTACCCCTTAAAAGAAAAATTCATGCTCGCTTTTTATTGGTACATTTCGCATCACGCGGATTGTAATCCTAATGAAGGGTGAGGATCAGCTCGCCTCCTACACCAAGTGCCATCACATCCTCTATATATAGTAGCTTCATTGCATCACTCTAACACATCTGAAACAATCGTTTCATTCATATTCATTTCCTCCCTTTGTCTGTAGTGCTAGGGTAGAATCGTCATTTCATGGACACCGGCGTAAAAGTGAAGAAAGATGCGGCAGGGAGGAAGGCTGACAGCCCCAAGACGAAGTCCATCAGCTGTTCTGTTAGAGTCGGCCTGTATTTTCCTATCGGCAGAATCGGTCGTTACTTGAAGAATGGCCATTACGCGTAGCGGGACGGGGCTTGAGCTCCGGTGTATCTGGCCGCCGTGCTTGAGTATTTAGCGGCTGAGGTATATATGTGAGAAGGGGATTCAAATTAATGTTTGATTAATTTGACATGTGAGTAAGTCTCTTGTGTACCAGGTGCCCCGTGTAACTTAAGTGTATTTTTAAGGGTGATTTACATATAGGTTAAAAAAAGTCACTATATTTACAAATACGTTTACAATATTTGCACAGAATTAAGCACATATTTTTCTGCACAGAAGCACATTTTCTTTCTGCACATAACCTATTTGTAAATATAGTGACTTTTTTGAACATTTATGAAAATCACCCTATTTTTTAAAAAGTTACATAATTTATTATTGAGAAGTTTTACAAATTATTGCTGAATAGTTACACCATTAAAGATACACTTTTAAGTAATAACATGTGTGACTTTTTAATAATAATTTTTATAATTTTTTAAAAATAAACTTGAGTTGCACGGTGTACCTGGTGCATACAAGACTAAGGCTTGACATGTTAGTGAAAAACAGGTTTTGAAATTGGCTGGAAATGCAGCGAGGGACAACAAGAAGAATCGAATTATTCCGAGGCATGTGTTGTTGGCCATGAGGAATGACGTGGAGTTGGGAAAGCTCGTGCAGGGTGTGATGATTGCTCATGGCAGTGTTCTTCCCAACATCAACCCGGTGTTGTTGCCGAAGAACACCGGCGGAAATAAGGCTGTGAAGAAGCCCAAGTCCCGAAAAAAGGTGGCTGCACCTTAGTTTTCTACATGATTTTGGATAGCAAAGATTGCAATTAGGTTTGGTTATGTTGTATACAATCTAAGTTCATATCAATCCACAGCCCATTTTTCCAGATCTTAATTCACTATAAAAAAACGTGCATTTTTGCAATAAAAATGAATCGGTCGCTAATTATGATATTAGCGACCAATTAGCGATTGCTTTTGAAAATCGTTCAGTTCTTTATAATTAGCTATCGAATTCGGCGGTCGCATATTTTTTTATTAAATTAATGTGATTAGCAACCGCATAGGGCATTCTTTAATTTAAATTATAGTTTAGTGACCAACTCTGGCGGTCACTAAATTTTTACCCCAATTAATTATTTTTTAAAATAAAGTTTAATGACTGTCTTAGGTGGTCTCTAAATTTAAAGTATAGTTTAGTGGTCGACTACGGCGGTCGCTAAATTTTTACCCCAATTAATTATTTTTTAAAATATAGTTTAACGACCGCCTTGGGCGGTCTCTAAATTTAAAGTATAGTTTAGCAACCGTTGGAGTTGGTCGCTAAATTTTTACCCCAATTAATTTTTTTTTAAATATAGTTTAGCGACCGCATTGGGTGGTCCCTAAATTTAAAGTATAGTTTAGCGACCGACTCTGGCGGTCGCTAAAATTTTACATCAATTAATTATTTTTTAAAATATAGTTTAGCACCGCCTAAGGCGGTCGCTAAATTTTTTACCCAATTTTTTTTGTTGAATATTTTATTATGTTCTAATTTTCTATAAATTTAATTTTTATGTTGTAAATTTTATGTTCAACCTCAAATTTGTTGTTTATGTTCTATTAGTTAATTTATAAAATTAAAAAATTATTGAATTTGGAGTATACATGAACAAATTAGAAACTAAAAGAATTTGATGAATTAAAAAAAAGTGATTCAATTTGGAGTTATATACAATTAAATGCATAAAATATTAAAAAAAAACAGTGGTGTAAAATATTAAATTTATAAAATTTAAGAAAAGTTGTTGAAATATATGAATATATATAAACAAATTAGAACAAAAAATGAATTAATTTGATGAATTTAAAAAAATATGTCTCAATTTGGAGTTATATACAATTAAATGCATAAAATACTAACAAATAAAAATATTTTAGTGGTGTAAAATATTGAATTAATAAAATTTAAAAATTTTTGATATACATATATATATATATATAAATTAGAATAAAAAAGAATTAATTTGATGAATTTAAAAAAAAAACGTGATTCAATTTGGAAACAATTAAATGCATAAAAAA
>JAPKLY010000234.1:62458-190568 GCA_026898435.1 Prunella vulgaris
AATATATATATATATATATATGAGCAACACTTGTGTACAAATTTCTACCGTAGAAATATCCATTTTTGAAAAATTCGCGGATCTAAACCGGGTCGGGTCAGATTTGAACATTTTTTTCTAAAATTCGCGCAACTTGTAGTTCCAGGTTTTTTCGCTCCCAGGTATGTTACAATTTGGGCAAAAGCGTATTACAATTAGGCAAAATCTGTGTTACTAATTCTTAAAAAATTTATTTTTTGTACTTTTCAAGTAACTATAAAAAAAATATGTATTTCTGCAAGTATAAATATGTGTTACTTAATTTATTTTTTATTCTCTTTGTTGATTTATGTTAATAATATGTTTTTTCGCTCCCAGGTATGTTACAATTTGGGCAAATGCGTGTTACAATTAGGCAAAATCTGTGTTACTAATTCTTAAAAAATTAATTTTTTATACTTTTCTAGTAACTATAAAGAAAATATGTATTTCTGCAAGTATAAATATGTGTTACTTAATTTATTTTTTATTTTCTTTGTTGATTTATATTAATAATATGTTATTCATGTACTTAATACATCATTTAATACCTTATATATGTTATACAAAATATAATATATATTTTTATAAGGATAAATAAATGTTTGTGCATACAGTAACACACATTTGATCTTGCAGTAACACGCATTTACTCTAATTGTAACACACATTTGCAGTAACACACATTTACTCTAATTGTAACATACATTTACTCTAATTGTAACACACATTTACTCTAAATGTAACATACATTTGCAGTAACACAAATGTACTCCTAGTGTAACATAAATTTGCAGTAATACATATTTACTCTAATTGTAACACATATTTGTTCCTCAATTTGTGTTATTATATCAGCATATATGTGTTACTATAGGATAAAATATATTTTTATTAAGAATAAATATGTGTTACACATACAATGTAACATATACATGTGTTATATTGCATGAAAAATATTTACTTCTACAAAAATAAATGAATGTGTAGAAAACAACATTTAATCTAGTTGTAACACACGTTTTGCCTTAAAGTAACATGCATTTGCCCCAATTGTAACATACCTGAGAGTGAAAATCACAAGCTAAGCGAATTTTGGAAAAAATACTCAAATTTGACCCGACCCGGTTTAGACCCGCGAATTTTCAAAAATGGATATTTTTGCGGATATTAGATCCGTAGAAATTTGTATATAAGTGTTTGTCTATATATATATATATATAAATTAGAAAAAACGGAATTAATTTGATTAATTTTAAAAAATAAAACGTGACTCAATTTGGAGTTATATACAATTAATTGCATAAATATGAGTTATATTTGATTTAACTATGTTTAAATCATGATATTAGTTGTGTACTTAAATTTGTATTTAGTGTATAACCTGAATAGATCTCGCGGTATTTGTTCTATGAATACCTGCTGAGATTTTTGATAAAGTTCTCCGGCGAACTCCGAGTATTTGATCATTTGTTAGTCTCAGGCAAGGTTGTAGAAGTTGAAAATCGGTAATCAGACGCTTTTTGGCAGCCTAGCGCCTAGGGCCGCCTAATTTTTTTTTTTAAATAAAAAAGAAAAATACAAAATTTTGGCTGCCTAGGACCGCCTAGACCCGAAAACACCTAAAAGGTCCGATTTTGCAGAAATCGGGTAGGCAAGGGGCCGCTTAGGCCGATTTTTGCATCACTGGTCTCAGGTCTTGTACTCCCTCTTCAACCTATTTGCTCCCAAAGTGATCCATGAAGATATAGAGACGTCTAATATCTATTGTGATCGTACAATCTAGACTCTCTGAACAGGACCTCGTCTTGGCCTTGTTATTGGTTGCCAGAAAAAAGAATCTCATGGCATTTGGACTTGTTAGAATTATCCTAGCCCCGATGAAAGAACTCATCGATGACCCATCCACGTAAAGCTTCCAAGAAGAGAAATTTACGTTTGATGGGTTGGTGGAAAATGTGATTTGATAATAAAATTAGCTAGGGCCTAAGCTTTGATGGTCGTCCTTGGGGAATACAAAACACCATATTTGGTGAGGAGCTGTCCGGCTATGGAAAACTCAACGAAGTGAGGACCTCGATTTAATGATCGAAAAAGTACAATCTTAGTTTCTGAATGCTCATCACTATTATGTATATATATATGTTATCTTCTCCGAAGGGGTATATCAGATTTTGATGTAATAAATAAAGAAGTGTTGCTAATGGCGATATTTGAGGTCGCGTGGTAAAGGAACAACTTCTCGCCTAAAGCAAGATTGACGAGAACCACTGGGTTAATTTGAGAGATATATCTATATCTTTTGGAAATTATTTTGACTCTCTAACTTCTTGTTTTGGATTGTGGTGAATAAACATTTACTTTTATCCCCCAACCTAGATATGAATATGTTTAAAGATGTTAATTATACACCCTTGCATGTCAAGAATTTCCTTGATTGTTGAAGGGTTTGCTTCGATGCCCCATTAACTTACTATGCAGTCGAGGAATTTTCCTTAGCCAAGCATTTCTTTGAATTTAGCTTCATGTTGTAAGCTTTTAGTATAGTGAATACTTGGGTGAGGTCCCTCGGATGGTCTTTTTTCTTGAGGCTTTTAACAATGATTTTATCAATGCAAACCTCCGTATTCTAATTTTGCTCGACAAACATCTTGTTCACAAGACGTTGATAAATTGCCCTGGCATTGATTAGGTTAAGTGACATCGATCCTTAACTATGAGTACATATTATTCTCTGTGTGCAACAAGGTGTGTTTGATATCTTTTTTAGCTAAAGAATTTGATGGTATCTAGTGAAAGCATCAGTGAATTGACATCATCCCATGCCTGATTATGTTATCCACCAAATGGTCAATGTGCGTTTTGAAAAAGAGGTCCTTAAGAAAAGTTGTGTTCAAGTCGATGAAGTTAATACATAGTCTTCAAGAGTTATTGCACTTTTTGACGAGCACTACATTAGGGACTCATTGAGATTCGTCCTCGGCTTGCCCAATCAATTTATTATCAAGGAACTTCTTTAGCTCAACGGGCAATGCCTCATACTGATACCAACCATGTCTTGGTGCAATCAAGCGAACACATCAATCAATATTAGTTTTGAGAAAGTTAATATCTCCCTCTACATCATTGCCGGGATATGAGAGCTGATGGTGATTCATAAATCTAGGTAAGCATCAACTGGGATGTGTTTAGTTCCTCAATCTAGGTGATTCATAAAGTATGTCGACTGAAGTTAAATGTTTGCTCTAAATATTATTAATCTGTATTCAATCTTTTTTGACATCTTTAGATCTTCTGTTATCATACCAGCTAGATCCTCCATAGTGTGAACCTGATAAAATAAAAATAAGAGGAACCACCTACCTCAAAAGTTTCTAGGAAAGGATGTCATAGGAAGTGGTTATTGATGTTCTTCGTATCAACTATTATAAAATCTAGTTGTCAACTAGTTCTAAATAATATTGCAGAAAGCGAGCTATACTGGGAGTTTGATCCTCCAAATATCAAAAAGATAATCTCCAAACCCTTTTGCTTTCGTGGAAAAAAAAAATATATTACCGACCAAATTTTTTGAACCAATTTGTAAATATAGTGATTTTTTTTTAACCAATATGTAAGTGGCCCTTTTTTTATTTGACATGTTGTATATACGGATGAGACCACCTTAGAGCTCCTCCCTCTATTTGCAATGTGTTCACTCGCCCCTCTCTATATTTATAGAGGGGATGTTGTCCTCATCATTAAAGGCTTCAACTGCAGCAATAGGTGGGGTAACTGGGCTAAGGGACATCGATGCTGATGATAAGGTGGACCTCAATTTTAGTTATTATGGACAGGAGTTGGATTTTAACAAAGTTGTTTAGATTTCTCTCCTCGAACAAGTTCTAAAATTGTCAGTGAAGATCCATGCACTCATTTATTTTATGCCTCATCTTGTCATGGTAAGCGCACCACCCAGTATTGTCAAGCTTGCCCTAATTATCGTGGATGATTTGGAGTTCACAAGTATGTTAGAATGCTACATAACATTGAAGATGATCCCATTTTTTTCATCAGGTCCGGGTGATTCAACTGATAGATAATCCAACGTTCTAATTCTGCGATAAAATTGTCGGAGTGTGGAGCCTAAATTAGCTGCCAATAAAGCTGAATTTTTTGACCCATATTTTCTTTGCCCAGTTGATCCTAATGGGCTTACAATTAGGGCGGATTTCTATGTTATAAATAGATGTTTTCTCATTATAATAATCAGTATCCGAAGAACATACCAGACTTGGCATCCTTCCAGACGTAGCTGCAAGACGAATATCGTGTGCGTGCGTTTAAATATTAATAGAGCTCTATTTCCAAACAGATTTGTCCATTAGTAATGGAAATGACAATATAAGCTGAAACATCTCATGCTTGTGTTTCAATGACGCTTGTCTGGTCCGATCGTTTAGCCGCTCTTTCTAAGAGATGTAAATAGAAAACATCTCCTGAGAAAGCCTCACAACCTAGTGGTCGGCATAACACCACTATGAGATTGGGAAAAATCCTTCTTCTTAACGCTAGAGTCTGGTTCGACCTATGGAATGGGAAGCAAAAGCTCAGCTTGACTTTTTTTAGTCGATCCTCATTAATTATATTATTCCTTAATGGGACGTGATCTTGTTCGATATGAACTTACCCGTGGTCTGAGATCTTTAGAGTCTGAACCATCTGAAAACTGTTGTGGTCTCATGAGGAGGTCCAGTCAAGGCCCTACCGTAGTCCAGCAAGGTTCTATATATTAAGGCGGTGAGATCCTACCAAGGCTCCACTGATATGGTTGACTTTCCTTGATGATTTCTTCAAACCTCTTGATTTTGGGGACTACAACCTGGGCTTGATGATATGAGTTTCACATTATTTTAGGGCTCAGGTTATATGCACCCATATTTATTAGTAGTACACACACATTAAATAATGAGTACATACATTCTTTATTATCATTTTTGTCCATCCTTAAAATCATCATTTTTTTGAATTTTCATCTCTCTCCAATCAGAACACACCCACTTCTTCCCCTGCACTTTTTTATTTCTCTCCACTCCTTCAATTTTTTCATTCTATTGTCTTTCACCTTCATTATAATTTTTCTTCTCTAATTTTCTTCTTCTCCCCCTCCACACCCATTCCTATTCACACTCTTTTTCCCTGGTTAGTGCCCACCATTTTTTTTCACCCCACTCTCTACCCCGCCATACCCTACCTTCCACCTATTTTATTTCTCATTCCACCCAACTTAATTATATAATTATGTATTAATTTTTTCTCCTTCTTCGGTTCAATGAACTTGCAGCTCCAAGTTTGTTTCCTTTTTTATCTCTCTTTTTTTAATCTTAAAATTTTAAATTTAATTTTATAGAAAATGAAGAAGTTTTTAAAAAAAAAAATTCACAAGTTTTCTCTCATTTTAAAAATATATAAAGAAATAATTGTTCTATTTATTTCAGCAAATTATGTCCTTTTGTATTGAAAATTCATTTTGAAAAATATTATATTTTTCAAAATATATGAATGAGTCAATAACAATCTGAAACTTATTTCGTAAGATAAATTCAATAATTTTTTTTTCCTAAAAAATTGGATAGTTTGTTGAATTCTTAAGATTAGTTCCCTTCTGATTTTTTGCTAGTCAGTAAGTCTCTTGTGCACAAGTTACACCGTGCAACTCAAGTTCATTTTTAAAAAGTTACACAAAATAATACTGAAAAAGTTACACAAATTATTAATAAAAAGTTACACTATTAAAGATACACTTTTCAATAATAACATATGTAACTTTTCAGTAGTATTTTGTGTAACTTTTTAAGAATAAACTTGAGTTGCACGGTGTAACTGGTGCATACAAGACTAAGTCTTTGCTAGTTTTCTTATATTTCTATACTTTCTCTTTATTTTGCTTTTCCTATTTTAATTAATGTTGTTTCTTTTTATCTTTTGATATTCTTTGCTATGGTGTTTTTCCTTCTTTTTTTTCATATTTTTCTTGTATTGGTATTTTATAATATTTTTTTATTTATTTTTTGCTTTGTTCGGTAATTTTTTTTTTTTTGAAGAATAAAAGTTGGGTGTACCGTAAATTTGAAAGGGAGGGTGATGAGGGTATTTGTGATATTTTGTGTATAGTTTAAATTAATAAAATTAAATGGTGTGTGTACTACTAACAAATATGGGTGCATATATATAACCTGGGCCTTATTTTAGACCCAACTATTATTATTAGTACTACGATAATTATGTCTGTGTAAAATATTATTAAAATTGCAGTCTAAAATAATTAAAAGACTAATAATATACCATGTGCATAATAATGAAAATATCAATAATTATGTATGTACAAAATAAAATCTAAGTTGCACATTTGTTGCAAATATAGGAAAAATACACTTTTTATCATTTAAATTTCATTAATTTTATTTTTCATCCTCTTAAAATTTGAATTTTGAATTTGATCCTGTAATATATAAAAATTTATGATTATCATCCTGCAACTACCTGCACTCAGTCACTCAACCAGTAAGTACACGCGTTGCACATTTTTTTTATTTTCTTTTGGAGGGAATTAAGGATATTGGCGCCATTTCGATAAATTGGGAAGGGAGATTGGGGGTTACACTAGGGAGTAGGATCAAGCGTTAGTTTTGACACCACTCAGGAGCGGTGCTCGATTTTTCAACACCACTCACCATTTCTCCTATTGCATTGTATATCACGTACTTTTGTGTTAGTAAAATATTTTCACGAAATCTGTTATTACAACCAGTATTTCCATAATCGAATTGGTGATCAAACCAGATAGAGCACCGATTGCGGTTCAACCGGTCCAACCAATTGGACCGACGGTCTAACCATTAAAATTATTTTGACCTATTCTTTTAATATTATACTCCCTCCGTCCCGTAGGAATTTGCACCCTACGGGACGGCACATTTTTTAAGAAAAATTGTTTTATATATAAAGTAGTGGCATATGGGTAAATATGTGTAAATGTTTGTGAGTGTGCACGTAAATCAATGTTTCCTTTTTTGGTAGTGTGCAAATTCCTGTGGGACGTCACAATAAGGAAAGTGTGCAAATTCCTGTGGGACAGAGGGAATATATGTTACATTAAAAAATAAAATAAGTTAAACTATATTCTCATATAATATTTAATAAATTATATATTATATATTGGAAAACACACAATAGAATTATAGACAATCATTTTTAAATACTCAAAATAACTCAAATTATAATATCAGATTGTAATCCATTACATATTTCATATCATGCATAGTAAAGTCTCAAATTAAAATATTACTGTGAAAATTTAAAATATATAAATTGTAAAATAAACTAATTTTGGGGTTGGGAAGTGTATCAAGATTTAATGTAATTAAAAAAAATAGAAAAATATATTAAAATATAAGAATAGGCCGGTACAGCCGAGTTTTTCCCTTTTTTCGGTTTTTACCGATTTTTGATTAGTTTTTTTTTTGATTGAAGTGTAAAAATAATTTTTAGGGGTAACCGGTTCAACCGATTTTCAAAAACCATGATTACAACATTATCCCATTAAAACATCTTTGCAAAATCAAATTAACAAATGGAACAGCTAATCCATGACCACTTTCAACTTATTGGGACAAGTATTATAGCTAGATTTTAAATTTAAATGAGCACTGGGAGAATGAATAAGTATCCACCAATCTTTTCTACACAGTGAATCTGTGAACTGTTCACTGTGAAGTTGGTATTGCTCAAACAGTGAAATTAGTATTACTTCCAAATTTTTCGAAGGTGGTGTAACTTTTTCAATAAAAAAAATTGAGTGATTCTTTGGTGCTGCACCGAATGCACCCAAAATTCAAATTAATTTTGACTGTGTTTCAATTTCAGAAGCATGAAAAGAGGAAAACGTGGTCATTTGTTGTCTAGTCCATCGAAGTCGGAGCCAAGCCATCGATCTTCTGCCGGAATCGCTCAACCTCGAAACAAAGCTAAGACCAGTCCACTCAACTACAGTGCCGCCACTGCTGGGTCCCCATCGGCATCCTCTCCATGGGTGGAAACTTTCACTATCGCCGGAGATACCGATCAAAATTGATTCAATTTAATTTATATTCCGCATTACTTATTCATGGAGGTAAGATCTGTTCTCATCCGGTCAATCGCCATTTCCAGAAATTGATTATTGTTGTTGATGGCTGCCTAATTCTGTTGCGTTATGGTGCTTCTAATCTTCAGCGCCAAACGCCGGAAATTCACCAAAGAAACCCATCACCAGCCTTGAAGTTATAATGGTAAATATGAAGATAGAATGTGAAATTAGATATAGATATGCATACTTATACATGATGAAGGAAGAATAAAATTTAATATCTCAATAACAACTCACAAAAATAAGTCTAACTAAATACCCCATGAACAATTCTCCAATACCTAAGATCAACTTACAATACTCCAAAAACAATTTACAATACCCCAAGAATAAGCCTAAGTAAATACCTCAAGAAACAACTCATAATACCCCAAGGACAATTCTAAACAAATACCCCAAGAACAACTCACAATACCCTAAGAACAATTTACAATACTCCAAGAACAAATGTAAGTAAATACCTCAAGACCAACTTACAATACCCCAAGAACAAGTCTAATGGATTGTTTGGTTGGATACTATTGGAGGTAAGTAATGGTAATCAAAGTCATAGTGTATGTTTGGAATGACTCTGTTATGACTTTAATTCCCAAAAACTAAGGAATTAACCATAGTTCAGCTATGAGAACTATGACTTTCATCTCATACCCTTTCCATTCTTATATCATTTTCATTTTTTACAATTATACAAACGGCCCCTAAGTAAATACCCCAAAAATAATTTTCAATACCTCAAAAACAATTAATAATACCCGAAAAATAAATCATAATACCCTAAGAACAACTATAAGTAAATATTCCAAGAACAACTCACAATACCCCATAGTAAATAACCCCAAGAACAACTCATAATACCCCAAGAACAAATAATAATATCCTAAGACAAAATAAATAATACCCCAAATGTAAAAAAATATACATAATGCGGCGTGTAGTGTGTGTTTTAAAAAATTTAAAATTAAAGTCAAAATTAAAATTAACATCTAAGTGCATGGTATGCATTTGGGTGCATGGCAGAATTTGCGAAACAATTAAGGATAATATGGGTAATTTTTTTAAAAATATATTACAGTGTTCCTGATGCATATAAAATTATATTGTTAAAAAACTTTAATTTTTGAAAATTTTAAAATAGAACAGAGAAAATAATTATTTTAATATCACCATTTAACTCAAATATATTCTTTTTTTAAAATCAAGTTCACCATCAGTTTTTTAAAAAAATCTCTATTTCTACTCTCTTTATTTCATAATTGTTTGCACATTTTTCTTTTATGTCTGTTCCACAATTGTTTTAACACTCTATAAATGAAAATTACTAACAACTAACATTACCGCTTAAAAAAAATGAAAATTACTATATTAACTTTATCTTCACACTATTCATATATTTACACAAAATGTCACTACTTTTATATTCAACTAGTATATCACCCGTGCATCTGCACGGTCTGTAAATATAATATATATATATATATATATATATATATATATAAATTTTATGTGAACAACAATTATATGAATGATACATATAATAAATTTTATGGTGAACAATAATAAATTTTATTGTCAACAATAATTTATTCAACTATTGTACCCGTGCGATGCACGATAATATTTTAAATATCGTATTAAAATATCCTGATAAAACATATGAATAGAGTTATACATGAAATAAATTTGTATAATTCTAGCTACTTGAATTGTACTTTAATTTATAATATAATTAGATAGAAACTCAATAAACATATGAATCATAATAATAGAAGATATAGAATATGTATCATATAGAATATCATCTTATACAAATTTTTATCTTTCTTATTTATATATAGCTAAGTCTTTTTGTAAATGTTCTTTTATACTTCTAAATTAAAAAAATTTAAAAATTTAAATATTCTATTAAAATTTTAAAACTCTTAAAATCATCAATATTCTTAAACACCTCTAGTAATATATAGTAGACGAATACTTTTATTGGAAATTTATCTATACAATATTCTTAAATACATCAGAATTGCCATATAATATTATAGTTTATTAGTTGTGTATTAAAATTAAGCACAATTATTTTTTCTGAAAAGTAGGGTATTAGCAAATAGAAGTCTGTAGTTCAAATTTAAAATTTGAATTTATCATATGTAATTTGATAAATGATAATCTTTTCATGAGATAATCAGTGCAAAATTCTTAATTACTCCCTCTGTCCCACAGGAATTTGCACACTTTCCTTATTGGGACGTCCCACACAAATTTGCACACTACCAAAAAAGGAAACATTGATTTACGTGCACACTCACAAACCTTTACACATATTTACCCATATGCCACTACTTTATATATAAAATAATTTTCCTTAAAAAATGTGCCGTCCCGTAGGGTGCAAATTCCTACGGGACGGAGGGAGTATTTTTTTATTTGTTAAATTAAACTTGCTTTTTTATATCATTAGAAGTTACGATTAACAAACTAATAAATTTGACAAAATTCTGATTAAATAATATATAAGAAAACTATATTTGTCATTTTACAAAAAAAATGTAATACTCTCTCCGTCCCACAACAATTTGCACACTTTCCTTATTTGGACGTCCACACAAATTTGCACACTACTAAAAAAAATAATATTGATTTACCCATATACACTCACAAACATATACACATAATTACCCATATGTCACTACTTTATATATAAAATACATTTTCCTTAAAAATATGTCATCACATAGGGTGCAAATTACTACGGGACGGAGTGAGTATATATTTATTACAAAATTATGCATATTTATAAAAATTAATAAAGTACATTTTGTTTATTTAACGTCACATTCATTTATACCTTTCCTTTTAACGTGTGATCTCATATTATAAAAATAGCTATGCACCAAATAAAATTAACACATCATTTTATAATAAATATGTTTTAAGTAAAATAAATAAATGAGAAAGTTGGGCCAAGATTTCATTAATGGCACATAACGTAATCTAAACCTAAAATTTCAGAAAATCACTTGTCCACATTGTACCATCATCTATTATACTGTTGTTGTAGTCTTGTTCTCTTCCTCAGTCATTACCACGGATTTTCAGCGGCCAGGCATCGCTGTTTCCTCCACCTCAACCGCCGCCTCCTCCCACGCCTGAGCGCTACATCAGACACAGTCGCAGCCTCGCCTCCGAGCTGCCACACGCGACGCACCCCTGCCGTCCACGGCCACGCCACGCTGTCAACTGGAGGTATAATTGTTGATACAAAGACCTTCTATGATAACGAGTGAAATCTATATTAAATGGAGGAAATGAATAAAAAATTAAATAAAAGGGATCCAATTTCAAATTAATACAGGGTTGAATATCAAAATAAGTCGAAGTATGTAGGTAAAAGGGGATTCCTCAAAATTGCAAGGGCTAATCGTAAGATTATTTTTTCCCCATTTCTTCGCAATACAGAACTTGAGAGGAGGAACGAGTCGGAAGAAGTAGACAACAATGGCGTGGAGGGGGCAATTTTCTCGAAATCTCAAGGAGCTGCGCGTCCTATTCTCTCCCACTTCACCTTCAAGCGCTTCTACTAGGTTTCCTTCGATTATTTTTCGTTTCAATTTCTAAATCTATTTGTTCGATTGTGTTCTTATTATTAACATTTTTTCACAGAGCTTTCATTGAGAATAATTACAAGGAACTGAAGACGAAAAACCCTAAGCTTCCGATTTTGATCCGTGAGGCCACTGGTATCGAGCCCCAGCTATGGGCTAGATTTGGTAATTTCCCCTTTTTCTTCATTTTCAGATCTTTATCTCTTTGCGTGAATTTCTCTGGAATATGGTGGCCCTGTTTTATATCTATGAATCTTTGGGACCAATTTTGTTGTCATAAGATTATTGATTTGAGTTCAATTTCCTTCTAAATTGGAAAGAGACCACATGATTATATTGTTCTTTAAACTGTGATGGCTAAGGAAATATTGTTGGAGCACATTTCTCTTGAAATAATTGGAACAACCTACTTGACTTTGGGGAATGAAGTAATGTGGAGTTCTAGAGTTGAGGCGTCGATTCGTTGCATATTGGATTGATAATTTGAGTTTACGATGCGACTCATTTTTGCACTTTTGACCTACAATAAGGTGCATGACTTTGGGGCTCTCATTTTGTTTCGAATAACATGATACCACATATCATAAGTTTGCATTTGGATTAAGGAATTTGAAATGCAAGACCAAATCCCACAAAAATTACTTCTGAATCTAAAGTGATGTATTTAATTAAAATCAGAACATTAGATGCTTCACCAAACACCCCTAAATTAAATTTTATCAGATCTGGGCAGAATGGATTTAATAAATTTGTATTTCTTTTTTTTTTTATCGGTAAATGTTAATGGTTAGTAGTTAGAAGTTAGTTCACCAGGTCTCCATACACTCATATCTCCAAACCGATCTTATATCTCCCTCCTATTCGTTCCCAAAGGGAATTGAGCCCAGGTCACTCACTCAAGTGAGGAGCCCGGTGGCCAGGTGAGCTAACTCACCTACTATGACAATCTCATGAAGTTGCACTTAATCTGGTGCATGATGTCATGTGGAGAACGTTGGTGGTGGAGTTTTTAGAGGTAGCGATTTTGTGCATATTGGGTTGATAATTTGAACTATCATGCCATTTTTGCATTTTGACTGGCCACTTTGGTGCAGAGTTTTTGAGCTTTTTCATTCATTTACAAAAGACTGAAGATAATATACTTATACCAACACGAAAGGAAATGGCTCTAGACTTCAAGTTTTAATAATACATTTCTTAAATTATTGATAGTATAATAACCTCAATGGCATTTTCACCTGAAAGTTCTTCTGAGTTCCGCACTGAAAGTCTTTCTAAGGTGCTGTGTTGCTTTTTTCTTGTGATTTTTAGAGACAATTACTACATATCATCATTAGGTTCATTATTTTGATGGCTCATTGTTGCATCTTCTGCTTTTATATAGATTTGGGCATAGAGAGGGGAGTATACTTGGAAGGCTTAAATGAGGAACAGATTTCTAAAGCTCTTCAGGACCTTAACAAAGTGGCGACAGCCCTTAAGAACTAAGACAGCTGCTATTGCATGCCCAAAATAAGAAAAATGACAGCCAGAGCTTCTCGTGGTGCTTTCTCTATTTTAATGTTCGTTAATAGGTTTAATGCATTGGCAATTGTCCTGTCATTACAAACTGCCTCTTGTGACAAGAATTGCCTGTTTATTTCCTTTCATGGGATATGATGGCATCAATGTATGTTTTCAATGAATAACTGTCCTAATACTTTAGCTTCGCCTCTTGGAATACATATTTGACTCTATTCAGATTGGATTTTTAGTCATCTATCTTGGTTTGATGTGAAATATAGTGCTAGCATTTTTATACTTGTGTATTGCTTGCATATGATAATGTCACTACTCGTGTTGACGAGTATGTGTGTCTGTACTCTGATAAAATGTTGTGTTGAGTGATAGTGCCTTCTTGCCCCACAGAAGCTATAATTTTATTGGCCAGGCTCAGATCTTGTGTAGAGTAAGCAACTGCAAAATTAAGGCATCTCTTTCACTGCTTCTACATTTTCTTATATTTATCTGTCAAAACTTCCTTGTTGCAAATCTTCATTCTTGTCTTTCAGTTTCAAAAGAACTTATTTTGAGCGGACACAGAGTTGTTAGCAAAATAAATAAAAGTAGATGAAAAAAATTCTACGTATGTTTTGATTTGGCATTTGAAAACAGGATTTTGGATTTGGAAATCTAAATCCATATCCGAGTTGGAATTCTGGACTCTAGTTTTGCATCCGGTGCACGGTGTAATTCAAGTATATTTTCTTTTAAAATTATCTTGTTATCACTAAAAAAAAAGTTATTCATATTGTTATTGAAAAATTATTCTATTATAATTTGATTAGAGTAATACTAGAGGTGATTTTTGAATATGCTTGAATTGTTCAATGCATATAAAAGTAAATTAATCTATAAATAATTATAAAATCTATAAATAACTTTTTTCTTTTTATCTATATCCTATAACGTACTCTCCAATTTTAATGATTTTCATATTATGTAAAAGCAAAATGTGTGTTATTATAAGAAAAAATATTAGTGTTTCATTAGAAATAATTATTTTTTCATATAATAACACATATAAAATACTTCATCCGTCCCAGACTAATTTGCACACTTTTCATTTCGTGTTGTCCCAAACCAAATTGCACACTACCTAAAAAGGAAACATCGATTTGCGTGCACACTCACAAAACTTTCCACACACTTACCCATACACCACTATTTTATTTAAAAAATATATTTTTCTTAAACTGTGTGTCATCCCAGGGGTGCAAATACCCCTGGGACGGAGGGAGTAGTAAATAGTATGTTACTACATTAAACAATATATATTGATTTAATATAATAATAAATAAATTAAGAAACACATATTTATTCTTATAAAAAGTACGTTTTGTCCTTACAGTAACACACATTTGCTCATATAATAACATAACATGGGAGCAAAACGTGTGTTACTGTTAGAGCAAATATGTGTTACTATAAGAACAAATGTTTGTTACTGTATGTATAAAAATTTATTTGGTCTTAGAAAAATATATATTGTCGGGTATTAAAAGATGTATTATTAAATTAACAACATAAATCAACAAAAAGAATGAAAAATAAATTAAGAAACACATATTTGTTCTTGTAAAAATACATATTATCCTTATAATTACTTTAAAAATACAAAAAATAATAATTTTATAAGAAATAGTAACACACATTTTATCTTACAGTAACACACATATGTTCATATAGTAACACATTTTAAAACTGGCAGTATGACCCTCTTAAAATTCATAAAAAAAATTTCCTTAAATTAGTATTGCATGTGCAATATTACATGAAAGACTTTCTCAATTTAAGATTTAGATTTTAAATCGCTAAATGCTCACTTTTAATTTAATTTTAGAGCAAAAGTTATTTTAGGGCATCTGGGAACTCCTCAAAGTTTTGAGTTTTAAAGTCGAAAATCTAAAGTAATTGTTTAAATATACTCCCTTCGTTAAGTAGAAATTTGCATTCTACGGTACGGTATATTTTTTAAGAAAAATGTATTTTATATATAAAATAATGGCATATGGTAAATATGTGTACAGATTAGTGAGTGTGCACGTAAATTAATGTTTCCTTTTCCAGTGGTGTGCAAATTTGTGTGGGACATCCAAATAAGAAAAATGTGCAAATTCCTGTGATACCGAAAGATTACTATTTAAAAAATAAGTGATTGTTTAGTCAATAACCAACTTAAAATTTTAACTGAACTTTTAACTCCAATTTCTGATCTTGGTTAAAAGCACTTGTATTCTCATATACTACTTATTTATATACGTATACCATCTCTTATGTCTATTGCTTTTTAAAAAAGCAGAAGCAACTTCATGGGCATCATCCAAACTCCAACGTATTGGGTGGGGTGGTAAACGAGTAAGTCTGAGTTACATGGTTCCATGGTCGATCTCAATTAAAAGAATTGAAACTCAAAATATGACTCGATCGATTCGTTTGAATTCAATTCTTTTGACTCAAGCTCGATGCAATGGAAAGTTTGATAGGATAATCTAAATAAAATTAGTTAGAAAATGTTATCTTATAGGAGTATTGTTTATTACAGTAAGTATCATGTGCATTATAGGTACTCATTTAACTGTTAAGATTGTTTATACTGAAAAGTAAGAATTTATTATATTAAAAAGTGTAAAATGATTGCACTAAAAAATTACACTAAAAATTGATAATAATGTATATTTTTCAACATAGTCGGCATACATGTTTCAATGTAAATAATCTCAACTATTGGGTGAGTGCACCATGTATTAATTATGTATGCGACATTCACTTTTTGTAATTAGGGTTGTTTGTAAATAATTTGTGTATTATAAGTAAAATTATAAATTTATAAGAGATCGGTTAAGTTCACGAGCTTGATGAGCACGAACCTACTAAATTCAATAACAAGTTGAAAGTAATTAAATAATAATATTATTATTTAATTAAATATTAATCTACATATAAAGTGGATGATTCTAGGTGGAGTTAGAAGTTATAAAACTTCCTTTAGTGCATACAAGGGAGAGGAAATTGATTTCTCTCCCTATCTATAGAACGGCTTAGTTTTGTATGCACCAATTACACCGTGCAACTCAAGTTCATTTCTGAAAAGTTAACCAAAATACTACTGAAAAGTTACACAAATTATTATTGAAAAGTTAAACCATTAAAGATACACTTTTCAGTAATAACGTGTGTAACTTTTCAGTAGTATTTTATTTAACTTTTCAGAAATGAACTTGAATTGCACGGTGTAACTGGTGCACAAGAGACTTACTCCTATAGAACGTACGTACGCCTCTCTACAAAATAGAATTTAGAAAATAGAGAATTGAGAATCTCCTCTCTTTTGATCACATACATATATGGTGTGTTTATAAGAGCTAAAAAAGTGTAATTTTTTTTTTTTAAAATTTGGTAAAATTCAGCTTATCCCAAAAAAAATTGATTCTACACTTTTTTAAGTTCTTGAAAACACACCCATAATCTATCTCACTAGAATTTTTGAAAAAATTAGAAACGATTTGTGAAGAATTCATAAGATCGTACCCTAATTACGGGGATCACGTGGAATTTAACTGAGTTTTAATTTTCTTCCGCTATATAAATTGATTAATTACTCATTCTGACTCAACTTTTTTTATTTAATATCCAATATTGGTATTAGAGAAAATGTGTTGGGTTTTCATACTATTTTCACGGATCTCGTAAATTGTTATATGTTTGTATCTACATTTTTCAATTTTTATATGAACAATGCAATTTTTTAAATTTTTTAGTTTTTGAGTTTTTTGAAATGATGGAATTAGGGCTTGAAAAAATTACTCTATGTGCATTGTATAGTGTTATTTTTCAAAAATTTTGTTGTTTTTGTGTATATATTTTTAATATTTTTTACAGAATTTTTTGATCGAAAATTACGAACAATATCGAAAAAATCATTTTCTTTTCTTATTGCTAAATGAATTTATATTGAATAAGGATTCCATTCATATATATATCGTTCATTGAATTTGATCAAGAATTGAATGAATTATAATATTTTTGAAAAAAACTATCGATCTTATTATTCGATCTAAAATTACAAACTATAAATAAACCAATTAGTGCTTTTTTTCTTATTATAAAATGAATCTACATTTAATAAGGATTTCATCCATGTTTATTGATTTTGGTTAAAAAATGAGTGAGATATGAATTTTTAAGTTTGTCTCGTTTTGGGGTTATTTTCGCAAAGTTGCAGAAAGTTCGGGGGTTGTTATTAGAGAATTAGATATTCTCAAGGAACTTAAACAAATAAAAAAAAATATTTAAAGCTGGTCCAATCGGTTCGGACCATCAATGTGGACAAAATCGAACCGGACCAGGCCCGTACTAACTCGAACCGCCTGAACCACACGGTGGCCAACATAACCAGTGCAGAGGCGATAGTGGCGCGTGGGATTCACGCGCCAGTGACCTGAGTGATTGATGGTGTATGGCTTTCACGCGCCGGTAAGTAGCATCAGGGTAACAGTAAGTAGCCGTCACACATCGGTCGGTGGTGATTTCCCAGTGAAAGCTCTTTCTTCTGATCTTTCGTGCGCATGTAATCTTTTTTTGGCTCGTTCGAGCTCATTTTAACTCTATTTATGGTGCCAAAAATTTTGTGCACTCATTTTTCAGTGTAAAATCTAAATTTACATAGTTTTGTAGTATTTGAATAAATATTTTTTGAATATTTATTTTTCAATTTAAATGAGAGCCAAAATTAGATTATTACACTTGTGAGTTAGCTAATTGTACTTGAAAATCAATTTTCAATGCATAATGGTGAGCTTAAATTCATTTGTAAATTAAATTTAAACTTTAAATTATTTAATTGGTTGTTCATTTATTGTGGATATAATTAAAAAAGAAGAACTATAATAGTTTTAGAAATCGTTAAATTAATATCTTTGCTTTGCAAATTTGAGGATCACAAGTGAAAATTATCACACTATTTTTTTAGGAACATTATGGGAGTATAGTGTATAGTTTATTGGTTTTTTGAATTCATAAGAAAGTTCCAATTTTATGCTCAAGATTTGAAAAAAATTTAAACTTGAGTCGTAACACTTCAAAGAAAACTTAGAATTCTTTTTGGGTCAAAAGAATGATCAAGATTAGAATCTTATGAAATTTGTGGCTATAATTATGAAAGAAGACTGAAGATAGTATAATAGATACAAGTAGACTTAGTTGTTCAAATAACATATTAACATACCAAAATGATTCGACAATTCGATACTCTTAATTTGAGAAGTCGGAGCGACACTCGGAGAAGAAATCCCCATATAGACCTTTGTGTCATATTTTTTTTATAATTAGTACTAGTGTAGCATTTTATGAGCATATAAATTATATTAAAGATTTTTCGAAAAGTTTTATGGTTTTAGCCTGAACATATGCTGAAGTGGATTTATTTAAATGACCTAAGTAGTTTATTTTTAGACCTATAATAGTCGTGTTGATTAACTTAGCTGCTTTGGTATGGGTTGTTTACTCATGACATGATTATCTTTGTTATGTTTTTTTCTGAAATAATATTTTGAAGCATACTACTTTCATGTCGTTTTAGCTATTTTTTGGAATAATCGCTAGAACTAAGTTTTATTCGTGTTTTGAAACTGAAGTTGTTCAGTGAACATTAACCTATTGAATTATCTATATATATATAAAAACAGCAGCAAGAAAATTTCCCAGAAGCTGCCACGTGTCATCTCACAATAGAAGAAACCGCATTAATTCAAAAGGCAAAATTCACACCACATTAATTTTCAATTTAAAGTACCAATCAAGTTTAATTTCTTGACTTTTCATATACCACTTGCACTTCACACGCGACAAAACAACAATATTATTGCCAATTGGATAACCAAAAGACAAAATTCATGAAAACCAACAGAAGTCAAAGGGTCACATTAAATTAAAGGATTGTGTCTCTTCCTCTCTCTCACAGAACAATATAAGCCCATTGCAATCGGATTTGGCTTACCACGTTCGGTTGAGGGAGGGCAGAGATAGAGTTCGAAAATGAAGCGTCTCTGGTAGTAGGGCGGGCGACACACGATAATCTGTGCATTGAGCTTCAAATGTCTAAGCACTGACGAGTATGGAACAACGAAAATAGATGTGTTTTAAGGGCAAACAATGATCCTTGTCATATCAAAATTTCAAAAAATGGGTAAGGCTAATCAGGTAACTTTTCTTTTTTATTTTTGTGTTCGGTTTAATCAAGCAACCATATCGTCCGCCATTAAAGTGAAGTAATGTAAGTGTGTTATTTGTGAATAGGCCTATTTAGCGCTGAGAAATGGCCCAAACATACCTATATAGACGTATCACTGTTGAAGATTAACGATTCTTACGTTTCCCTATTCTTCCCCATGTGGGAAAAAGTAATTTAGTTCTTTTCCCTGCTGAATGACTGATTAAAACATAGTTCTACACTGAAACCAAATTTACGTTTGAAATATATGGGAGGTGTTGAAATGGATCAATTCCAATTATGGCTCCCTACAAAAGCGAGTGAACAGTCATCCGAATCTAATTTTGTTATTCTTTTGTCCATTCATTCACAGGGACGCCAATTTTTAGTTACAAATCGCAAACCGTTTTCAAAAAATGTTGAGCACACACTTGCAAAAAAATAATTTTAAAACCCTAATAAAATATAATCAGCTTCAATTATACCTTCAGTTGACAGCGTGGCGTGGCCGTGTACGGCAGGGGGTGCGTCGCGTGTGGCAGAGCGGAGGCGAGGCTGCGACTGTGTCTGATGCAGCGCCGGCGTGGGAGGAGGCGGCGGTTGAGGCAGCGATGCCTGGCAGCTGAAAATCCGTCGTAATGAGGAAGAGAACCAAGACTACAACGTGGATAAGTGGGTTTCTGAAATTTTAGGTTTTGATATAGGTCTTATGGGCCAATAGTGAAATCTTGGCCCAACTTTCTCATTTATTTATTGACACATGTTATATGCACCCACATTTGTTTGCAATACACATATCTCACAAATTATAAAATTTTATTTCAATAATTTTAATTCTTCTCTTTATTTACACCCACCTTCTCTCTTCCCCTCTCTTTCCTCTTCTTCTCACCTTCTTTCTCTCTTTCTCTTTTCTTTTTTCACCATCATTACATACATTCCCCCTTCAGCAATGTCATTCAAGGAGATGGGATTTTCTTCAAAAGCATTGAGCGATAATATTTGGAGGTTAAAGTACATGAACTCCACACCCATACAGAAGCGGCCATGCGAGTGAGAGATTTAATGGCGTGTCAACAGATGGATACGATAAAATTGTGGCGTTTTATTTTCCGATCATCAATTGGCAGGTAAGCAACACCATCAAATTGCGTGTTACGGTAATGGTGATGTTGTTTGCCCCTTAGCTCTCATACTAGCTCCCACTTTTGCCCGTTTAAAAGCAACAGAAAAAACATATAAATATGTTTTATTCTGCAGAAAACAATTGCACGAAAAATAAGAATGGAGTTCAGCGCAAAGCTTACATCCATAGGATTAGCGCACAAGATCTTATTTTTTTTACAGACTAACACTCTAATTGTAGAGAATTTTAGGAACTTTCCCTCATTCATAGTGTATCTTTTTTATGGGTAAAACTATTTGTGTTAGTTGAGATTATGATTAATAGGTGAGAATGATCTGCATGCATGTCAAGTTTACTCAATTTTTAAATTTAACTATTCAGTTATTAATTAACATAATTTTTTTACAATTAAAATTATGAGACTACATTTATATTATAATAATAGTTTTTTTTTTTAAATATACATTTTGAATAAATTTTCAAAATGAGGACAACATAAAATACAAATAATAAGTTTTTCTATTTATATATCTATGTTATTGTCTTTATTTTATTATTATCCATTTAAAAATTAAATATAAATAATTTAAGTATATGCATAATTATGAAAATTATATATTTACTAATTTCAAAATTAATTAACAACAAATTTTTAATTATAATTTACAAAAAAGGCATGAAATATAATTAGTTTAATTAAAAAATATATATTTAAACCGTGCATCGCACGGGCGAAAATACTAGTTTCTATTAATAACCAGACAATAACTTAAAAACAATCATCACTAAGTTGAGCTAAATAAATTAAAAAAAACCTCATTTAACCTATTGTGAATGTTCTTGGAGAACATGATCTGTTAGATACTATCGACCACATTAAGAAGGATCCTAAAATAAATATAAGACACAGATTTAAAAAATAAATCACAGGATTAAAAGGCTTGGAAAATAAAAAATTCATAGCTCGTGAGTTACTGATAAACTTGATCAAAGATGACATAATCCGTGATTATGAGATCATCCTACTACCTATGATATTTGTGCATAACACTTCATTTTCTGAGAAACGTCAAATTCATAATTTTATCCAATCATTTCCCGATAAATGGGAGCACTTTACAACCAACACGACTCTTGATGAAAGTATTGGAACTTTCACTCATTTAGCTCATAATGTTGAGTTAAAAATGTAAAGGACTAGAAATTAAAAAGTCCTTATCAAGTGTTCCCATTGCAGAAATCAGTTTTGATGAAGTATCGGATTCTAAATCTAAGAGAAGCTGGAAAAAAAAAGTGAAAAGGGCAATCGACCTCAAACTGGATATTCTACTGTGATTGGAGTTAATCATGGTTCTAGAAAGATTAAGAAGAAGAAATATACTAGACTGAAAATGGATAAGAGTGAGAGAACATGCTTAAGATGTGACATGCATGGTCATCTTGCTCATGAATGTTCTAAGTCTAAGAGTGGCAAAGTAGTTCATTCTATTTTTGGTTTTAAGCATAATTATCTTTAGGAACGTATTATTAACTGAATTTTATCCTTGTGGATCATAGACTCAAAAAAGGCAGAGCTTTCCCTAAAGATGAATGAGCCTTCAAACGAAATACGATCATGTGACTAACTAAGCTTAAGATGAAGTTTAGGAACTTGTAAACGTGAGATTGACGATAATCAATGTTTTGTGTTGCATAGTTTTTTAAATGACTCAAGAGATCACTTAGGATCTCAACTTTGTATTTTATCTTCTAAGAATGGGATAAGACTTACAAAAAAAATGGTTTTAATTAGAATAAATTTGATACTAATTTTATGTTTGATATGATTTGGTTAAAGTGAACAATTATTTAGTTTCATGGAGTTAGTTCATGTTTACCAAAAGTTTGTTACTCTAGCAATCCTTGTGTTAATGATAACCTTTAACATATCAGGTTAAGTCATGTTGTGCGAGATCAGATGAATTTATTTTTCATAGAAGGACTTTGGTGTTCATCTTGATCAAGTTATCAAATTTTGAATATTATCTTGCTCATAAGTAACTAGAAAATTGTTGTAAAACAGTTATTGTTGATTCTTCATTGCAATTATTTCATTCTGATAAATGTGATTTTATGAATGCCAATGGCTAAATGTGGAGCTTATTATTCTTTCATTATTTCAGTCGATAACTTTTATGTTTTGAAAATATTTGTCTTTAAATTCAATAAGTCTGAGATCATTCGGTTATTTTGGACGTTACGGAAATAGATTATAGACATAATTTTAAAGGTTTTAAGAATCTTTAGAAGTACATAAATATTTACCCAAATAAGTTCAAGAAATTATATAGTGGAAAATGCATAATCCGACAATTATCATAATTCACACATTTCCATACAATGGTGTATTAATAAAATTTAAATATTGTTGGATGTGATAACATCCATTTGAACTCTGACATGTAAATACTTGAACTTAGAAATCTTAGATCTTGGGACCAACAGTTATACACATGACTACACGAGTCAGTATTAAAAGTTGAATCCAATATCAAATGTGTCTTCACTAGATACTGCGTTAAATCTAAGGGTTACATGTTGATTTATGTTCATAAAATGTAAAGAATTACATTAGTGGAATCATATAATAACAATTTTTTGGAAAAAAAAAGATTTTTCTAGTGGGAGAGACATTTTAAATGCCAAATCATTGTGGAACTGAAATAATCACTCTCTATCAAATTCAAGTGGATTTAATGTAATTTTTGATAGATGATATTTGTCCATTGAAGATCGGATGGATCTTGATGAGAGTATTTATCTTGATAATAATGTTACAATTTTATTTTCATTCCACCAAAATACTAGAAAATATATTCCTGAGACGCACTGTGAACTCCACAAAGTGGGATATGTCTTTAGTGGATGAGGTTGGACCTAAAGATATTCGAGAGGTTATATCTTATTTTACAAAAGACTAGTGAAAAAAAAAAAAGCAATGGAAGATGATATAGAGATGATGCGGTTAAATCAAGTCTTGAAACTTATAGACATTTTCGGGAATAAGTAAATTCTTAAATAACTAGTAAAGTCAATGGATTTTTAAGTAAATAGTAGGATTTACTGGATAGAAAAAGAATATACTCAATAGTGCGTGTATTAATTTTTTATAGTGAATATACTTCGATTAGTCAACTTATAGTTAAAGTGTATTTTTTAGAATTACATCAAAGTGGATATTTAATTTAATTACTCAAACAAAAAATTTGAGTAAGATATCTACTTATTGCAGTGAGTGAGATTTATTCTTCTAAGATGAGGATAATATTTATAAATTGAAATAGATCGATTTACCAACTTAAGATATCCTCAATACAATGATATTGGAGACTTCATTTCAATAATTGCCTCTTATATCTTTGTTAACGAATGACAAAGATCACTGTATTTTTTGTTAAATGGTCCAACACGATTTTGTAAATCTATACTGTATATTGATACACAATTAGTTAGAATTGTAACAACGAGTGTATTTTCTAGTGAAAATATTCATTGAGTTTGTTCAAAGAAGTTACTTGGGTTGTCACAAGGGACATACAAGAAGAGATTTCTAAGAACAATTCATAGTGAATATTAGAAAATTTGTGGATACTCATATTGTAAAAGGCGAGTCAATGAACTATGATAAGTGTCTGAGATCCCCAAAAGAGTATATTTTAGTTTCATATGAAATGCAATTGAAAGTTTGATGTAAGAAAATAGTGCATACATCAAAACAGTTGTTGAGTTATTTTTCTTGGTTAGCTGATATCAACTAATCTGGACAATACACTAAAAGTTAGTGTAAGGATTTTTATGATATCTGAAAGTACGACAGATTATTATCTCAGGAAGATAATTCAAAAATAAATTAGTTTACAAATTTTGGTCAAAGTGTTGATTTATATTAAAGTAAATCACATCCTAATTATGTCTTGATGCTTATTAATGGAACAATTTCAAAGAAGACTTGCAATATAGATTTCTAACTTCAAGAAAAATTCAAACATTGTTATGCAAAGTTTGACTTTGTATAAGATATTCCAAAGAAAAAGGAAGTGATTCTGGAATATATATTACTACTCGTTTAATATTAGAAAATTATTTTTCCAAACTTATTGATATTTTGTGTTTTGGATCAATCTGAATTTGAATATAGTACGACATAGTTGTTAATGTTACTAAAAGTTTATGTATTGTAATTTGTATGAGAGGTTCTGTAATAATATGTTGACAAGTAAAGATCAGCTCTCTTATACGAATAACTGCCTTTGACATAGAGGTATGTGCAAAGTTGAGATTATTAGAAATAATCGTAACAAATTTTATTACAAATCTATTTGACTTGTTACAAAGCTAAATCTATGGAATTTTAGGAGAAAGTGGGAGGAAATCCAAGTTAATGATGAGAATACACTTGAATTGTAACTTATACGATGTTGAATAAGAGAATGACATACGCTTCCATTAAAACATCATAATATGTGTTTCATACCAGATGTGCTAAGTTGCCATAAGGAAATGATAAATATATTCATATTTTCTCATTGTATGAGGTCTTGAGGTATAAACAAACCTATTAGAAATACCCTTAAGACTTTCTATTATATTTTTTAGCCTTCACTGTAGTATTGCTATTTTAGAATGTTGTCAATAGCTACAATAATTCAGCAAAGCAGAGCATGTATAGAAAAGCAACTATAGTTGAAGTTTGGAGATATTAGTAAGAAAGGAAGGACGTCTTTATTAACACATTCTATTGTGTCCATTGATCGGTCAATCGAGTTGGAAACTTGATTATGAATAGATAGATTTGATAAACATTGAATATGCTCTAATTATTTTAAGGGATTGAAAGAGATATGTCAACTTGTATTTATTGAAAGAGTTATGGGGTATATCGAGTTTTGAATTCTTTATATAAAATGGGTTGACTTACGATATGACCTTAACAAGTATATCGTGTAAAAAAAAAACTCATATTCTCGAGGGTCACACAATATAGTACCTGTATTAAAGGATATTATGTTATAGTATAAGGAAGTAGTGGAGGTGAGTATAAAACTCAAACTTCATGTGTGAGTAATAGATGAAAGTAATTAAATAATAATATTATTATTTAATTAAATATTATTACAAAGGAGCATCGGTCTAGATCAATAAAGTATTCGAGAGTCTGGGTTAAATTATTGGAACTAGATGAATCACTACAAAGAATGAAATAAGGAAAGTAAATTCTCGGAGTGGTGCATAAATTCATTATATACATTGTAATTGTTCTTGATAGTGCTGAAAGCTTCCAGTATTAAGAGTTAGTAACTTATGATGATGAGAGGTGTAGCTCACACCTATTGTAATTTGCGATTGTTGGGTATTTCATAAAACTATATATTTTCCTGATATAAAATTAAATATTAATCCACACATGAAGTGAATAATTCTAGGTCGAAGTTAAGGAACTTATAAAACTTTCTTAGCGCATACAATGGAGAAATAGAGACTGAGATTCTCCTTTCCTTTGATCACATACACATTATCTATTGCACTAAAATTTGTGAAAAAATTAGAAAAGATTCGTAAAGCAGTTCATGTAATTGTATTCTGACTACGGGGATCATGGTGAGTATGTAGAATTCAACAGATTTTGATTTTCTTTTGCTATATAAACTGGTTGGTCATTCTAACTTAACTTTTTATTTAATATCTGTTGGAATGAAGTGCCAGTCCCGTGACCAACACGAACAGGATCACTAACCTGTAATTAATGCAGCGGAAATAAATACGAACCTGTTGGTATCCTCGATTTGTTCTTTCCCCTGAATCCAGTCCTTCCGTACTCCGAGTCCAATACATTGAATGGTATGTGTATATTATTCACGAATTGGTAATGTTAGGAGTCAGAGTGGAGTTAATCATCTGTGAGTTTGTTTATTGATTCGGGAGTTAACTTAGGGAAAATGTTTGTTTTCAGCTCTTGTCTTGTTGGGAAAAATATGCAGAGAGTTCCAAAATCTATGTTCTTCTTTTTCCTAATCACGTATTTCCCTTTTAGACATTCAAACACAATAGAAGTTAATAGCAGTTAATTAACTTCCCCTTCCCCTATCCACACTTCTTATGTGGAAATATATATAATTAATGTATATATATATATAAATAATATTTCATATATTATTTACATCTCCTACTTACATATGAAGTCTAATGGTCTCTAACACATTTCTTTCATAAATCACATTCTTATTCAAACAATACCTCGTGTGACCCACGAGTGCATCGAGTTTCCATGCTATACATCCGTTGGGAGTATATAGCACCTCAATCAGAACAACTTGGATACTAAGGCAACATGTTATACCCCAGAAATCTTGTCATTTAACACCTGTTGAAATATCTCTATTGAATCTCTCAAAATAGAGATACTCAACCTTTTTCGCGAAATCTAATGTATTCATAATCAAACACATAGCTTGATTGACTAGTCAATGAATCACAATAGAGTGTGTTAAATAATGACATTCTTCCTTTCTCACTAAGTATCTACAGGCTCCCACTATAGCTACTTTCCTACACATGTCCCATATTGCTCTTATATTCATAGCTACCGGTAACATGCTAAAGTAGCAACACTAAAGTGTAGTCTTAGAAATATAGGAGAAAGTTCTAAGGGTAATTGATATTTTAGGACTCACACATAATGAGAAAACAGAGATCCATCTTTCTCATGTCCTTTTAAGGGTCATAAGCACATGTTATTCCTCTATAAACACATGTCACAATGTCTATAACTTCCAAGGTAGGAAGTGTATGTCTTATCTAAACTTGACATCGTGTAAATTTACAAGTCAAATGCATTCCATACACTTAACCCAGATATCCAATCACTTACGTTTAGGATACCCGTAAAATTTAGCTTCATAACAAGTTAGATAGATTCGTGGTTGAAATCTATCTCGATTATATTTGTTGATATAATCTCATCTTTGAACACTCACTTTTTTCAGAGGTGATTGCTCGTGTGAGAGAGCCAATCATAACTTATCGACATACATATTATACATGATTGAATCACATATAATTTATAAAACACTGACAGTTACAATTTAAACTGTCAATCAACACCTTCAACATCTCAATCGAATTGCATTCAATCCTATGAAAACTCAAAAACTCAAACATATTCCATGAATATATCACTTAGTAATGAGTTTGGTCAAAATGATTTGCAACCATCAATCAACTAGACATGTATCTTAGAATCACTTAGTTTATCGACTGAATCACTAACAAAGATAGGACTTTGCATTGATATATTTGGTTATTCCTAAATATTTGGCATTCCTTGTGTAAGCCATGATTGCTTAATCATCACAATGAATCGACACAACTCCCACTGGGGTGTGTGTATCCTCCAAAAATTTTAGAAATTTATCCAACCAAATAATTTTTTAAACTGTAGAAAACATATGACATGCTTGCTACACTGAGAGATTGCTCCATTGTTGAGCAATAAGACTTAACTGGAATTTGATTTTCGTTTCAACTAAATCTACACTCCAGTCCACGTCTATATACTTAGCAAGTTGTTGATAGAATTTACTGATTGTGTTTGTTTATGTGGCTTTACAACGAATTAATTCTACCAAACAATAATCTTATGATTTTGTGTTCTTGGGGAGGAAGAGAAGAGAGTTTAGAGAGAGGAATATTGTAGTAGGCACTGTATTGATTTTCAAAAATTGTGTGAATAGTACAAGAGAGGTCTTATTTATAGGTGTGTGAGTGTGAGACGGCACCTTACGAGCCTACGTGGCTTCCGGTGTTGACGAGGGTTCCTTACCCTCGTCTCGATCTCTCACACTGTTTCCCCTATCACGCCTCGTCCTACTACTATGCCTTAGACTAGATGGGCCTCATTAAAAACCTCGCTGTAAACCACCCTTATGGATAAACCGGACGGAGGGAAAAAGAGCGCGCCATCGGGGTCCTATTGACTAACAGGTGAGCTCATGGGCGAGCTCCCAGCGAACTTTGGTGGGTCGGGCGAGCTCCCGAGCCTTGACCAGATTCCAGAGTATCGGGCGAGCTCTGGTGTACCCACAGACGGGCGAGCTCTGGACCTTCTCCAGCTCGGATGGGCTCTGGTGACCTGGCAAACCTTGGGGATTATTTCTGAAACCGACGTATTAGTTCGCCATATCAACATTTGCCCCCCAGCTCGCGCGCATCATGACTTTGTCCAATGTGTGGGCGAGCTGGAGAACTTGAAGTCTGGCAAACTATTTCCGGGGGTGCCGAACTAATAGGCGAGCTGCGCTTCGGAGGTCACCTCGGCCGACACGATGCAGGATCCCAAGCGTCATGCAAGTCTCTTGGCGTCTCGATTCCCGCCCACAATAATGATAACTTTTCAAATTTTTTGCAAAAAGGCCCCTGATCTTTCGGGAATTTCAAGCTTGTGCCCAGCGCCTATAAATAAGCGAAAATGAAGAATTTCCTCACTTTGCTTCCTTCATTTCTCAAAGCGCATTTCTGGCGATCAATCCTCTGCTCTAGACGTGTCTGCCAAGGTAGAGATCCAGATTTCTCCTCTTTCTCTTTCCTTGTTCTTTGTTTTCGAACGCCTACATTATGTCTGAGAACTCTTCGAGCCATACCCCCCCGCATCGTGATCTGGGCAAAGGACAAATGACCGATGACCTTCCAAACCCCCGAGTAGCACCTATGGTCCTCTCCTCGAGCTCTGGGGCGAGCTCTGAAACCTCCCCAGACAGTAGCGAGCTCTTGGGGTCAGTTCGCTCTGACTCCAGTGAGCAAGCCACTAGTTCTGGTGAGGAATCACCCCTCCGCGAACTCTGGGATTACTCAGAGCGAGCTCGCGGGGGAGCAGCGACTCCCGCTGAAGAGGAGGCTGCCGAGATCGAGGCCCAGGAGGAGGTCGCCGAGGTTGGGGCCGGCGACCTTGCTGGCGAGCTGGCCCGTGAGGTTGACGAAGAGGTCGGTGAGGATACGGGGATGGAGGTCACTTATGAGTACCTCTGTTTCATCGACTTTCCCTTCCCCAAGCTCCCTGAACATCAAGTCTCTACCGAGGTCATGAACGAGTTCGACTGGGGTGAATATGTGACGACCCACGGGGCGAGCTTTCCCCTACCCCGGCGAGCTCCGATTCGAAAAGCCGCCGGCAAGTCTGACCTGAAGGCCAACGGGGTGGAGAGTATCATGAGCGAGTTTGCCCTTCCGGATATTCGGAGGCGGTTCCGCATCCCGCTGGACATTTTTATGTATCCTGCCGAGGAGAAAGAGCGGGCCGACCTCCCCCCTGCCGGTCTCACAGCCATGAATTACCACACCTTGAAGGCAGGGCTCACCCTTCCCCTCCACCCTATAATCGGGCAGTTTTTGGCGGACACGGGCCTCGCCATTACCCAACTCACTCCGAATGCATGGAGCAATTTGTTGGCCGCCTTGACTGTCTTCAGCCTCGAGTGCTATGAAAACCGGCTGAGCACGGCGGAGATTAACGAGCTCTTCATCGTGATCAGACAAGTGAGGGGGGGAAGGGATATTATTCTTTCCAAGCTCGCCCGGGGGGTAAATTTTTAGGCGACCTCCCCAACAAAATTCGGGATTGGAAGGAGCAGTTCTTCTTCATCGGGGGGGATTGGCGAGCTTCCAATGGCCGCGGAGGGCGCATTCCTACCCCCGAGACCTACGGGGAGGCGAGCTGTAGGTGGCGTACCTTAGTGTGTGTCCGTCGGATTAGATTACTGATCTAATCTATCTTTTTGCAGGTTTGAAGCACCACAAGTCGAGCCACGGGAGACCGGAAGTTTCGATAGGTTTCGAGTTTGTGCGGACGATGTGTTGCTTGCGGGAGAAAAAGGACCGTGAGATCGAACATCTGTGTCAACACCACTGCCGCCGGCTCGCCGGTCTCATCACCTCGCCACACCACCTCGCCGCTCGAGGTTTTGCTCCTTTTTATTATTGAGTTTCCAGAGCTCGTTGTCTTGTACGTCAAGGTCGCCGAACTGACTTGGTTGTTTGTTATATAAGTACAGGTCCTATTGCCGAGCTCCCGCCCGTTGAGGTTCCCGAAGCTTATCATTTCCTAGCTCGGCAGCTGAAGATGGGTAAGCCTCATCCGGGGAGGGAAGGCATCCCTTCGGGAGCGGTCTTGGACGCCACCAAGAAGCTAGAGCTCGCCAAAGCCGCTGAGAAGGCTGGGGGCTCCGGCCCTCAGAAGACCTCGGCACCTCCCCCAACAAAAGAGAAGGTCGCCGGAGCCAAAAAGGGGGTGGGCCAAGGCTCAAACCCTGAACGGGGTACTCAACCACCTCCGCCCCATCAGACGAAGCGAGCTCTCCACCGGGGAGATGGCTCACGAGTGAGTGAAGAGGAAACTCGCCTCGCCAAGCGAGCCAGGGCTGAGGGCGGCTCCGGATCAAGCCAAACGGGGTCAGGGCGAGCTCTTGCTGTTCAACCTTCTCCAGCGCCTCCAACTCCTCAGAGTGCGCCCTCGCCGCCTCCCTACGGGGTCCCTATTCGGGACGATACACTGCTCGGGCTCAACCCCGATAGGTTTGGGTAAGTGGGCGACCTCTTTTGAGTTGGAAGCCTTTGCAATTTCCATGGTTTTTGCTGACTGATCTGAGTATGTGCAGGTATACCCCCGCCGAGTTCCCGCAGTGACCTGAATCTCTCCATATCGCTGAGCGGTGTCGGGCCCTGAATTCATCGAGGGACCTTCCTGATGGGGCGGCTCACCGGGTTTTCACCGAGGCCCCCAAATACCTCTCCACCTCGGAGCTCGGGATGATCGAGAGGCAGAAGCCTGCCGACAAGGTGAGGCTGGCGATGCACTATGCCTGTGCAGCGATGGCGGCGGCTCAGCTCGTCAGCGATGATATCGCCGCCTCAGATAGAGCTCGTCATGATACAAATAAAGCGCTCACTAAGGTGGGCGACGAGCGGAAGAAGGCGCTTGAAGAGCTCGCGAGGGCGGAGTCCAAAGCAAAGGCCTCGCTGGAGGCGGAGCGGCTTGCAATTAAAAAGGCAGAAAAACTCCAGGCCGACCTCCGCCAACAACAGGCCGAACTGGAAGGAGCTCGCCGGACACTTGCTGCTCGGGAAGAGGAGCTCGCCTTGACCCGGGTTGAGGTATGGCACCTCCGGGATCAGAGCCGGGGGAATTCTGAGGAGTGCCGCAAGCTGCGGGAGGAGGTTGCCACTCAGGCTCTGGAGATCGCCGAGCTCAGGGGCCGTTCTGACACTGCCATCACGCTCGAGGCACTTGAGCTCGCCGAGGTGGTTGCCACCGATAAGGGCTTCGTGCTCTGCTTTGCTGAGGTGATTCGCTCCTTCCAATGGGCGCGGATTAATAATGACAGCGAGTGGGAAGCCCTCATCAGCGAGTTTGAGGACTGCCTAGAGAAGTCCTCGATTCCCCCTGGCACGGAATTGAATATTGGAGACCTCGCGGGCTATGGGATCAATCTCGACGCTGCTCGTCTGAATTCAACATTATCCAGACAAAGCAGGTCTTGACTGCCGACCTCGCCCAAGAGACTGAAGGTGCCGAGTGGGAAGCTGGAGGTGAGGTCCCGACCATGGAGCAGATGCAGGAGGTCTGCGGGGATGCGATGATAAACATCAGCGAGCTTGGCACAAGCGGACTCTCCGAGAACATCAGTTCTGATGCCGAGCTCGCCATGCCCATCCGACAGGTCGCCCCCACTCCAGAGGTCGCCAACCCCGAGTCTTAGGCCCTCTTTACTATTGCTTTCTTAGTTTAGTTTTCATTTTCCAAGTTTCGGTAGGTCGTCGGGTTGCGGAGCTCGCCCAGAAGGAGCTCCATTTTTGTAGCTTTACTTTTCGTTCAAGTAGATTCAGCTCGCCGGGCAAATGCAGCTCGCCGGAAGGAGCTTTTTGTAATTCAAAGACGGCCAGCTAGTCGGCCTTTGTGGCCAGCACCACTACTCATACTTAGGATTTTTTCAAGTATATTTTTGGCTTGAAAATCTCTTAAGTATCCTTTTGAATATAAGCCGAGCATTTTTTGCCCAACTCTTTTCCTTTATGTATTTGCGCTTTTACGTTATAATTTTTTAGAATAGCTCGTTTATGTTTATTTTCCTGGTACGTAATTGTTCGTCTTATTCTACTTTGAGAAGCGAATCATTCGTTTTACGTCACTTACGACTACGAATTGTACCTCTGTTCTGAGAGTGCGTATTCTTCATCTTACGCCACTTAGGGCCGCGAATCGTTCTTCTTAGACCGCTTAGGGCGGCGAACTGCACTTCGATTGATTCAGTTGGGCCATTGGGTTTCATGAACCTTGCCTTAGACGTTTCTTCATCTTTTTCGCAAATTTTTCTAACTTATGGCAGTAGGTGCTTAGCAATCCTTTAAGGAGGGTACCTTCGCGACCTTGTGCACTTTGGCCTTTGCCTTCGAGCTATTTAATTACAACGCTTGGGACCTTGGCCCTTGCGCATTGCAGATTTTTGAGCATGTGGGCGAGCTAGGTTTGGCGAGCTACCAGGAGCAGTGGCCGACCAGGTGCAGCTCGCCTGGTTGGGGAGCTGCACAGGTCCAAACAATTGGGAATTTTTCTAAATTTTCACAGCAACGTAATTTACATCGGTTGCCATCTACACTTCTGATGCAAACCTTCGACTAGTCTATTACAGGATTCTAGTCTATTGGTAGGACTTTTTTAGATGTGCCGAGCTCCAGGTGTATGACGAAGTCTTGCCTTCTGCGTCTTCTAGATCGTAGGTGCCATTTGGCCAGACTGCGGTGACTCGGAATGGTCCTTCCCAGTTCGAACTGAATACACCTGGTGGGGCCATCAATTTCTTCTTTAACACCAGGTCTCCGACCTTGAATTTTCGGTCTCGGACCTGTGAGTTGTAATACTTTTTCGCTCTACACTTGTAGGTGGCGTTCTTCATTTCTGATGAAGCTTTGGTCTCTTCGATCAGATCCTTTTCTACTACCAAGGCTTCATCATTCTTCTCTTCATCGTATCCCACCACCTTCCAAGTCTTGTTCTGGACTTCAACCGGTACTACGGCTTCAGTTCCGAAGGCTAGGGCAAACGGGGTCTCCCCGGTGCTGGCCCTATAGGAAGTTCTATAGGACCATAGGACCTCCGGGAGTTCGTCTGCCCAGCTCCCCTTCTTTTCTTCGAGGCGGAGCTTCAATATGTGTTTCAGGATCTTGTTCACCGCCTCGACTTGGCCGTTCGACTGGGGGTGATATGGAGTTGAGTAGTGCTTCTTGATGTTCCATGAACTGCAGAAGTCCCTCAACTTCTGTCCGTCGAACTGCCTTCCATTATCAGTGACGACCGACTGCGGGAGTCCAAACCTGCAGATCAGGTTTTTCCAAATGAAGCTGATCATCCTTTCTTGGGTTATGGTAGTGAGAGCTTCGGCCTCAACCCACTTAGTGTAGTAGTCTACTGCTACGACAGCAAACTTTACACCGCCTCTGCCAGGTGGAAATGGGCCGATCAAGTCGATACCCCATTTCGCAAAAGGCCATGGGCTGAAAACCGACTTAAGCTGGTTGGCTGGGGAGTGGATGTTAGGTGCGAAAAGTTGGCACTTTCGGCACCTTCGAGCGAAACTGATGGCATCTTTACGAAGAGTGGGCCAGTAGTAGCTCTGTCTGATCGTCTTATATGCCAATGCTTGCCCCCCAGCGTGACTCCCACAAATCCCTTCGTGAATTTCTTCTAACACTTCGGACCCCTGCTTCCTAGTTAGGCATTTGAGTAGGGGTAGAGAGAATCCACGTTTATAGAGTTGACCGTCCAGCAGTGTATATCTGGCAGCTTACTTTACTAACCGGCTAGCTTCCCAGGTGTCCACGGGGGTTGTTCCATCTGTTAGGTATTTCTGGATTGGAGTGCACCAATCTTCACCACCTTCACTGTCCTCCTGCCCCCCGCTCGAGGTTTGATTTACTTTGTAGTCGAACGTCGAGGGGTTTTTTAGTGTGGTGATCACAACCTCCGTGAATTCGGCTTCGCCATTGCTGGTAGCTAGCCGGGCTAGGGCGTCTGCTTGCGTGTTTTCTAGCCGTGGTATCTGATTGATGTAGACCTGCGTAAACATCGAGATCAAATGTGCGGCTATCTTTTGGTAGGTCATCATCTGCTGGTCTTTTGCCTCATATTCCCCCCGGACTTGGGATATTATTAGCTGGGAATCTCCGAAAACTTGAAGATTGGTTGCCCCCACAGCTAATGATAGCCTAAGTCCTGCTATCAACGCTTCATACTCCGCCTCATTATTGGTTGCTCGAAAGTCGAACCGAATTGCGGAGGTGAAGACTTGTCTGTCTGGGCTGATCAGGACCACGCCGGCGCCTGCTGCCATGCTAGTTGATGATCCGTCCACGTAGAGATGCCACGGAGCTATACGCCCCCTCGTCGGATCTTGTGGGAAAGTTAGCTCGACGATGAAGTCGGCCAGTGCTTGTCCCTTGATCGCTGTTCGGGGTGCGTAGGTTATACCGTATTGGCTAATCTCCAGTGACCATTTCAGCAGGCGTCCAGCAGTGTCTGGGCGCTGTAGTATTTGACGTAGTGGGAACGTTGTGAGCACCTCTACAGGATGGTCAAAGAAGTATGGCATCAATTTTCTAACACTCATCACCAGTGCATAAGCCAGCTTCTCTGTTGGGGTGTACCGCAACTCAGCTTCATGTAAGACTTGGCTCACGTAGTACACTGGTAGGTGTGTTTTCGCCTCTTCTCGGACCAGAACGGAGCTGATGGCCACCTCCGACGCGGCTAGGTACAGATACAGCTTCTCTCCAGGTATTGGCTTCGACAGAACCTGTGTATCCGCCAGGTATGTTTTGATATCTTCGAAGGCTCGTTGGCATTCGCTTGTCCAAACGAAGTGGTTTTTTAGGTGGAGCTTGTTGGCCTTGGCCGCCTCTTTGTATCTCCGTGTGTTTGCCTTAATTGCCTCGAAAAATGGACGATTTCGGTCGCCGGACCTGGAGATGAATCTGTTCAGGGCTGCCATGCACCCTGTCAGCCTTTGAATTTTTTGGACGAAATCGGGTATACCCATCTCGATTATGCATTGGACCTGTGTTGGGTTGACCTCAATTCCCCACTGGCTAACTAGGTGCCCCAGGAACTTCCCAGAGTGTACGCCGAAGCTGGTCTTTTTGGGGTTTAACTTCATGTTGTAGTGGCGCAGTATGTCGAAGGTCTGTTTCAGGTGGTCCAGGTGGTCCTCCTTTCTCAAACTCTTGACAACTATGTCATCCACGTACACCTCCATGGATTCGCCAATGTGTTGGTCAAACATTTTGTTCACCAATCTTTGGTAGGTAGCTCCGGCGTTGATGAGTCCGAACGGCATCCTTTCCCAGCAATACATGTTCTTGTTGGTGTAGAACGCCGTGTGTTCCTGGTCATCCGGGTGTAGAGCTATCTAATGATAGCCCGCAAAAGCATCCATGAATGTCATCATCTCATGGCCTGCAGTGCTGTCCACCAGCTGGTCAATGTGAGGTAGTGGGAAGTTGTCCTTCGGGCATGCTTTGTTCAGGTCTGTGAAGTCAATGCAGAGTCTCCACGTCCCATTGTGTTTCTTCACCAGGACGGGGTTCGTGACCCACTGCGGACACAAAGCTTCCTTGATGAGCTTGTTGTCTAACAACTTCTCCACCTCAACTGTTAGAGCTGCGTACTTGTCTGGTCCATACTTCCTCCGCTTTTGGCGTATGGGTCTCCTCGTCGGATCTATGTCAAGTCTGTGGCAAGCATGTTCCAACGGGATTCCCGTCATGTCTTCGTGAGACCAGGCAAACACATCCAGGTTGGCCATCAAGAAGAGCTCCATCCTCAACCGGTACAGTTCAGGTAACTCAGAACCGATGAAAAGTTCTAAGTCCCTTTCTGGGTCCACCGGGAGTGCCGTCAACTCTTCCATGGGGGTTACTTTTCTCTTTTGGCTTTTCCACCTCGGGTCGCTGATGAACTCGTCCCACTCCCCTTGTGACATCTGTTCAGGCTCGTGGCCTATGCGTGGTTCGAGGTCATCGGGTTGGCTCTCAGCTTGGGCGAGCTCGTCAGCTGTGAACACCTCTGGTGGTCTGTCAGCTTGGGATGGTGTGGTGACTTGGGGAGTCGGGTCAACGTCCATCGGTGTGGGTTCTTGACCTCCCGCAGGTCCCCCACCTTGGGCCTCATCCGCTACCACCATGGGAGTAGGTTGCTGTCCCTGCGCAGGTACCGACCCCTGCGCAGGTCTCAAGACTTCAGTTTCTTCCAAGTCCTCCATTGGTGTCGGTTGTGTGTCTTGCACAGGTCCCATGCCTTGGTTGATTTCTGACAAATCGCCTACCTCCATCATCTCAGTTTCGACTGAGATGACGTCTAGGATGTTTGGCTCGTCTGTAGGGATCTGTACGTCCTCTTCGAGGATGTGGACTCGTGTAACAGACCTCTTGACCCTGGCCATCTTTGACTTGGAGTAAACACTCTTAGGCCTTTTTCTGGTCACCTTTTATAGTTCCGGCACCTTTTGGAGTTGGCAATTTTAAACAGTAGTAGTAGGTCGAACACGCCGCTTTGAATTCATTAATAAAAGGGCGGCCAAGGAACCCGTTGTAGGAGGACTGCTGGTCGACAACTAGGAAATCTATGAGCCTAGTCAGTCTCCTTTCGGGGTCCTCAGCCGATACAAGTTGGACGCTCAACCTAACACTACCTAGGGGGACGGTTACAGCTTCTCCGAACCCCACTATCCTAGCATTGCTAGGTTCCAGATACGACTCAAAATCACCTAAGGCATCCAAGGTGGACTTGAAGAGGATGTTGGTGAATGCGCCGGTGTCCACAAGTAGCCTGTGAACTCGGACGTTCATGATATTGGCGGTTATCACCAGCGAGTCATTGTGGGGCATCAGTACCCCTTCCAGGTCTGCCGCAGAGAACGTCAGCTCGTCAGTAAGCTGTGAGACGGTCCTGGGGCCGGAGCTGCCCTCCTGGACTTGGTTTATGGCCCGGATTTTGGCCTTCCTTTTTCTCTTGGATATGGAGGATCCCCCGTCCAGGAGACCTCCGGCAGCTCCGATCTCTTCCTCGAGGACTAAGAGTTCCCAAGTAGGCTCCATGTTTTGCTGAGGTTGGGGAGGTGCCCTCCGTCTGTGATGGGGACCAGGTTGGTCTGCTTCCTCATCCTCGTCATCGGAGGTAGCCCTCCTCTCGAACCTCGGTCTCTTAGCTGGGGCCTTCTTCACGAACTCGGCCAATTTCCCCTCCTCGTAAAATTTCCAGAGTTGCTTGAGGAGGTCTCGGCACTCGCTGGTGAAGTGGCCGATGGCCTGATGGTAGGCACAGAATTTATTGGGGTTGAGCTTCGTGCGGTACTGGCGGATCCGCCTTGGCTCCTCCAGCATGGCCTTGCCTTTGACGGCAGTGAAGACGTGGTCAACGGAGACAGTGAGGACCTGATTAAGCTTTTCTTTGAGCTCGTCTCCCTCGCCAAAGGCCTTCAAGTTCCGGGGAGCTTTGTAGGTGCCCCCGGACTTCTTCCCGTAGGACTTCCTTTCCTCGTGGGCACCAACTTCTTTCAGTAGTGCCTCCTGCATAGCCACAAACACCCCCGCCTTGTGGCGGAATTCGCTATAAGTGTTGGGACATGCGAGGTGCATTTCCTTCCAGAGGTCGGTGCCCCTCCTGAGTCCGGCCATCGCTGCGACGACCTTGGTATCCTCGCTTACCGGCTCGCCTTCCAGCAGAATTTTGTCAAACCTTTCAAGGTACTGCTGGTCGGTCTCGCCCTCGCCTTGGTGGATGTTGGTGAGTCGGTGTTTCTGGGTAAGGTAAGATCCGAACCCAGAGAAGTGGGCCAGGAACTCCAGTGAGAGTTGGCCAAATGAGCAGATTGACCCCGGGGCGAGTGAAGAGAACCATCGATGAGCTCGATCCCCTAGGGTCAGCGGGAAGTTCTGGCACTGGGTGGAGTCGGTGGCACCGACCGAAATCATGAAGTCCGCGTACTTGGCCAGGTGGACTTTCGGGTCCGATTCGCCCTCGTATGCGGACATCACCGGGAATTGAATTTTCTTCTGGACCGGTGCGCGGAGGATGGCAGGTGCCAATGGAGAGGTGGGGAGAGCCGTGGCGTCAGGTCCACCAGACTTGGCTGCTACTTGTGCTTGTAGCATTTCAACGACCTTTTTCAGTGAGGCCAGCTCGTCATCTCGGGTCACCTCCGGCGGAGGGTGCTCAAAGGTCGTGCGTCTCACGGACGCACGTCCCCGAGGTGCCTCACTCTGGGGTGACCTCTCAGTGACGGGCTGGAATTGACATCCGCCGTGGGGACCCAGTCGGTCAGTGGCGGGTCTCCTCATCCTTTCGTGGGCTGATCTACGTGGCTGCTGATCGGAGTCCCCATGGGATGCAGCTGGGGCAGCCGTACGCTCATTCTCTTCGTATCTTGGGCCCAGGCGGCCTTGGAGGACTTCCCTCCTTTGTGATTGGTGGGTGTTAGATGCCCCGGTGTACGCCGACTCCCTTCCCGTGTAGGGAGCAGGACCCTCCTCCACCATTTTGGCCTTACCAGTCCTCTCCCTACGTTGGCGGGCTTGTGCCGAACTCGCCTCCTGTTCGGTGGGGAGTATATTGTAGTCCCCTCTGGTCTGGGTGCCTTGAGTGGGCCTGGTCTGCTCTCGGGCTTCGGCATCTGGAACTCGTCGGGGTATCAGGGTGAGTTCATCCTGCTGTCGCTGCTGCAACCTCTGTAGGGTCGCAATGGTGCGTTGGAGCTCGTCAGGATTGCTGACCAGGTCCCTCAGGGCGGGGGCCAAGTCTTCCTGGGTCACCGCAACTCGCGGAGGTCGCGGAGCTGCGGTGCTCTTCTGGGGAGGTGGTTGTGATGTCTCCACCACCTGGCGTGAGGTCTCCACCTCGGCCTGGTTTTGATCACCCCCTTTAGACCTTCCAGCAGCGGCGGATGCCTGTCCCTTGGCGGCTCGAGTGTTAGCCATTTTTGGGTTTCGGAGGGGGTAACTTGCTGAAGGGCGTCGGAGTGGGGGGAGATCGCCGGAGTGGTGGAGGTCGCCGGAGTGGTGGTCGTCCAGCTTAGGCGGAGCTGTGCAAGTTTTTGTCTAGCCTCGCGTGTGATGAATTATCCTAAATTCGGTTTATTCGTGTGCACGCGCGCGTTTGAAAACTTGTTCCGGACCGATTTCGTGAAATCTGAAGACTCGGGTTTTTGTCCAGAAATCTGGGTTCTTCGTTCAAGGGATGAAGGTGTATGTGTATCTTCAAGTGTTCTTGAGTTTTATCAAGAACACCTTCAAATCTTCAAACCTTCAACCAAACCCTAACTTTTTCGTTCTTGAGATTTTTAATTTTTCAGGTTCGAAACGCCCTCCTTCTAGCGCCAAATTGTTGATAGAATTTACTGATTGTGTTTGTTTATGTGGCTTTACAACGAATTAATTATACCAAACAATAATCTTATGATTTTGTGTTCTTGGGGAGGAAGAGAAGACAGTTTAGAGAGAGGAATATTGTAGTAGGCACTGTATTGATTTTCAGAAATTGTGTGAATAGTATAAGAGAGGTCTTATTTATAGGTGTGTGAGTGTGAGACGACACCTTACGAGCCTACGTGGCTTCCGGTGTTGACGAGGGTTCCTTACCCTCGTCTCGATCTCTCACACTGTTTCCCCTATCACGCCTCGTCCTACTACTATGCCTTAGATTAGATGGGCCTCGTTAAAAACCTCGCCGTAAACCACCCTTGTGGATAAACCGGACGGAGGGAAAAAGAGCGCGCCATCGGGGTCCTATTGACTAACAGGTGAGCTCATGGGCGAGCTCCCGAGCCTTGACCAGATTCCAGAGTATCGGGCGAGCTCTGGTGTACCCACAGACGGGCGAGCTCTGGACCTTCTCCAGCTCGGATGGGCTCTGGTGACCTGGCAAACCTTGAGGATTATTTCTGAAACCGACGTATTAGTTCGCCATATCAACACAAGTGTCATTAAGTTTCCTTGACAATAAAAGAAATAAACTACAATCCTTTTCTTTAAATATCTGAAAAATCATCTTCATTATCCCAGGATTAAAAAGATATATGTTAGGTAGACCAATGGCATAACAGATGTCTAATTTAATGTATAGAACTTTGAACAACTCTTTCTAACTTTCTTGAGTCTCGGGACACATATCTTGACTCAAAAACTTGTCTCTACAATACGAGTATCCAGTGGTTTGCAGGTGTCCATCTTGAGATGTTCTAAGACTTTCTTGAACTAAGTCTTTAAAAGACACTTCAAAATTTCTTTGAACACTTCTCATGGATCTTACCATCAATTATCTACACTGCCTCACCCTTTTCATCTTGGAATACTCAATATCGTTTCCGGCTTACATTACATCATCAACATCAGAAATAGAATCACAAAACAATTCTTTGGGTGTTTAACTTTAACACAGTGATCTTCATTTTTTCTAAAACAAAGTTGAATGAGATAAGCATCGAGTGAGATCTCAAAACACCACTGATCTTGAGGATTATTGAAGTCTATAAATCGACTTATCAATTTATGAATTCTATCCTCTCATTTTTTAAGAATAAATCCTACAATACCATGAAGATTTCATCTTCTAATTCTCCCGCTGAGAAGAACAATCTTAACGTCCATTTGATGTAATTCTAATCCTATACTAGCTACTATAGCTAGAAGTAGATGAATTGAGACAAATCTCACAATAGGTGAAAAGATTTAACCATTTAGTAGAGTACATCCTTATGTAGCCACCAAGTGATCTTCAGACCTCTCCTATTGAGTCATTTGATAACTTATAATCTTGAGAATCTAGTTATTCCCAAAAATTTATTGTCCCTTTAGAAACTCTACAAGTTTGTAAACTCCTCTAGACTTCATAGATTTTAATAAACTTCTATTACTTTCTTCTAATTTCTGGAGAAACAAAGAAGACTCGTCCTTCTATATCATAATGCTTCTTGAGCACTTATTTTCTTAAACTTTTTCGAAAGTGTGATTTATTACCAAATTGAAGAGTCACTAAATCCTCAACAGGCAAACGTGATTAGCAAATATCTATCAAAAATCCACACCATCAACTGATAAAACTTCTCCCACTTGGATCAGATATATTTTGGTTTCCTTAATCTCGAAAAAATGTATAGCATTTCCAATGCCAACTCTATAAGGAAAACTTAATTCTAAAAAATATGGATTATGCGATTCCTTACAAGTCATGCTCCCACTAAAGCTCATATGATCACGTAATCATTAGAATTTTCACAGCATCCTATGAAAATATACTCTCAACAACTAGGATTCAACTTTCCACGTTTTTCCGGAAAAACACGTGTGAAGGTTGCATATCATGATGTTCTAAGGGTACTCAAGAAACAGGTTTTACAACCCGTCTTAAATCATATGGAGTTGTAGCAATAGACTTAAAAGACACTTGATTAAGCACATAAGCTAATTTAAGTAACGTATCTTTCCAAAAGATATGTAATTTAGCTCGTGCCTACATGGATCTTAACATTTCTAATAATGTTCTATGCCTTCTTTCGGAAACACCAAATCAATGGTGTCTTTAAAGGATAGTCGATTGTCAGACAACCCTTTTTTATTACACAATTCCCTGAATTGTTTAGATAGACTTTCATGTCTCCTATCAGTTTCTTCAACTTTGACAGTTATGTAATTTTGATTCTCAACTTGTCCAAATAGATGTCCAAAACATCAAGTACATCAGACTTATGAGAAATCAAACATGAATGGTCAATTCTAAATGTAATGAAACAGGAAAAAATCCATCTCGTGTCCTTATCTAATAGGAACCCATATGCCCAAAAATAATAGCAAATGAAATACAGCTCTAATAGTTTTTCAAATGGTTTTGGGTCATTTAACCTGCAAGAAATGTTCATATTTGGATTACTTGACTTTGATTCCAGATCTAACAATCTTTAAATCACAAGTCTGTTTATCCTTTCTTGCACAAAAATGACCTAAAATAGTATGCAAAAGATGTCTAACATGTAAGCATCACTAGAAGAACCATCATTCAGTAGATACGAACTGAATTCATATTAACTAAAAGATGTCCTTTCACCATTCAAAAAACATAAAGCTGACAACTATAAGTCCATCACGATAACATTCAACATTAATGCGAATGACAACCACGTCCTTTAAAAATAACAATACATTGTTTCTCAAAACAAGCAAGCATGAATGAAACAGAAAAAAGATAAAGCGTAATTTAAGGAGCTATGTGATCATCTTGTAGAATAAAAAATATGACCAAATCAGAGTTAATTCTGCAAGTCACACGTCTACGACTTTGACTCCAGTTTTATATCCTACTCAAATCCATTGATTATTTACAATGACTCCCTTTTCTCCAATGTCTCAGTCTGTTGTTTCTGAATCTTTTGTCCACAAAGGATAAGATTCAGTTAAAAATAATATTTAGAGACATCTACAAATCAAAAATAGAATTAGATGGATCTGTCTTGTCCCATTAAGGCATTCATGTGCAAAATGATCATGCTCACAATAGTTGTAGTATGTCATTTTGCTCATATCCTTCTTATTTATTTTAACACGCTTCTTCTTTCTTTTCATATTGATTGCATTACCTTTGGTATTGTTATCCTACCTCCCACTATCTGATCAATTATCTTTCTCCCTTTCTTCCAGTTCTATATTCGTTTAAAGCCCAAAGCTTCGGTTGAACTAGAACTAACAAAGAAAAAGTATCAGAAGGATGTTTAGCTTTTGTAAGCCTTTCAACCTCTATATTTAGCTGATAAGCTGCTTAACTGAAAGTAATACTCTCATTTCAAGTCAAACAATCTCGAGGTGATTCTAATTATCTGGTAGTGAGCAGACTAGAGCTTGAATTCGGTGTACATCATAAAAATTGTGACCAGCTTGTTTGAGTTCAGTGATCATATTAGACATATCTCTCAGATGTTGTCTAACATAGTGATCACTAAACTAAGAAAAATCTTATTTCGTGGAACTAATTCCACACAAGATAAGCTTTATTGGTCTCTTCTTTTCCGATTCTCAATCTCAAAGTCCATGTCAGACATTTCTAGGTTAATCGCATCTAATAGTCCATTCTTGTCCAAAACATACTAAAATTTTCTAAGCGCCTGAGTTCTATCTTTCTCTCTCGAAGCACGTGAAAGTGAACCCATAATTTCTAATCCATCAGACTTTCCTCCAGAAGACTTCCACACATTCCAAAAGTCTTTCTCCAAGTAAAGTGGAAGAATTCTAGCCCAGGCATTAGAACTTTTAATTTGTTTGAATGCATCATATGGAAGTTGCTTGTTGCGAATGATAATCATCAAATGGTTAAACTATTCCAATACTTCAATGAAGTGTTCTCTCAAGTTGTGAGTATGCTTCATTTTGTAATTCATAAAATTATGTAGGACCTCTTCACTGGTCCTGGTGTCGCTCTCAGAAACTGTTCCGCTCCCTGATATCCCTGAAAAAAATGAGCAGCCAAAAAACAACAAACACACTAAAGTGTTAGTTAAACCATAACACATGAATTTCTTCTATTTTAATGCTTATGGAACACAATTTCCAATTAGCATTAGGTATATTCACAAATGAAAAATAAGTTTAACTTCATTGGCTACCACTTTCCCGGATTAACCGGAGCATATCAAACAATTTCACACACCAATTAAACATGATTTAAGAATTGAAGACATTCATTAAGAGCATTTAACACATAATGTCAACTAAAAAGTCTCCACATAAGTCTTTAAAGCAAATAAAGACATAAAAATGAAGCCACACTAAAAAAAATACATTGAAACACATTAAAAACATCAGAACGGACACAAAACGAGCTAAAAATTGCCGAAAACAAGATGAAACACGCCGGAACATGCGCGGAAACGTTCGGACGGTGCCACGCGCTACCAGCCACCGCCACGCACGCGCACACACCGCCACGTACGCGCACTCATGCGCCCTCACGCATCGAGCAGTCACCGGTCGACCACCGGCGCATGAGGTTCACGCGCTGTTGCCGATACCGGCGCGTGAGCATCACGCGCCTCTGTCGACTTGTCCAGCCGCCGGCACATGGGCTTCACTCGCCACCGTCGGCTCTCCATCGCAGTCCGTCGTCCGGGTCGGGTTTGACCCACCTCCAATGGGTCTGATCCGATCTTTTCTAAATTGCATTTGGACCCCTGAAGAATATCTAATTCTCTAAGAACAGGCCCAAAATTTTCTGAAAATATTCAAAACGATCCCGATCGCAAAAAATATTTGAAAATTCATATCTCACTCAAAACTCAACGAAAATTCACAAACGATACATAGATGGAATCCTAATGAAACGTAGATTAATTTCATACTAAGAACAAACTTGATTTCGTTTGATTTTACAGTGTAATTTTAGATCTAAAAACGAGTCACGAAAATCTTTAAAATATCATAACTCTCTCTTTTCTTATCCAAAAATTACACAAAAAATACGTATGGAATCCTCATCATACGTAGTGTCACCCAGCATTCAGAAACTCAATGAAAAATTTCCGAAATCATTCATATTTCATATTTAAAAAATGGGTCAGTTTTGAAAAAAATATTAAACTTTGAAAAATCATATCAAACCAACCACAAGGCCAAAAAATGCAAAAAAATTATCCCTGAAATTCTCTTCACACGCTCTATCTATTAATACCAAAAACAATAAATTTCGATGAACGAAAAAAAATGACTAAATGGAGGATCATAACGTACGGGACAAAAATTAGATATACTATATAATACATTCATGGCCTTAATACATGATCAATAATAACTACTCACATAATCATGTAATTAACACGAACAACATGCCATATCATCAATGATTTCACAAAAACGATCAACATCAGAAGCATACCAAATATAATAAAACGGGATACCAACACAATGACTCTGATACCATATGTTGGAATGAAGTGCCAGTCCCGTGACCAACATGAACAGTATCACAAACCTGTAATTAATGCAACGGAAAAAAAATCTGAACCCGTTGGTATCCTCGATTTGTCATTTCCCCTGAATCCAGTCCTTCTATACTCCGAGTCCAATACACAGAATGGTATGTGTATATTATTCACCAATTGGTAATGTTAGGAGTCAAAATGGAGTTAATCATTTGTGAGTTTGTTTATTGATTCGGGAGTTAACTTAGAGAAAATGTTTGTTTTCAGTTCTTGTCTTGTTGGGAAAAATATGCAGAGAGTTCCAAAATCTCTGTTCTTTTTTTTTCTAATCACGTATTTCCCTTTTAGACATTCAAACACAATAGAAGTTAATAACAGTTAATTAACTTCCCCTTCCCTTATCCACACTTCTTATGTGGAAATATATATAATTAATGTGTATATATATAAATAATATGTCATATATTATTTACAATATCCAACACAAATACTAGTCAAATAGCTTGAACTCGATATGATTTTGAAATATTGTTTGAAGTGAAGCTTGATTAGTTAGCGAGCTAGCACAACCTACTTACTACATTACATGAGTGGAAAAGTGTATGTTGATGGCTCCATACGTAGTGCATATGGTACAACAAAAGTATGTAAAGCATCAAGCTTACTGAACACAACTTTGTATCCGGTTGTGATAGAAAAAAGTCGTAGTAAGGCCACCCATCTTGTACCTCATAATAATTAATCCATAAGCGGTTTATTTTTAATTTAAATTTGAATTTTAAAATTTAAAATTCACTTTAGTTTGGATTTTAAAAATTCTAACCATAATTCCCTATAAATTAACCTATCAAATATATCAATTAAATATTATTATATTTTTACTCCACCTAATATTTATTCTACTTTTATATTCTTATACATCATAAAGTGTGTATGCATGTTGACAAAACTCCCATGCTGATGGTGATGGTGGTAAATGTTGGTGATTTTTAAGTGTGACTAACGCATCGTGAGTTTGTTTGTTTATTATTTGAGTTTTTGAGATGAGGCAATTTTTTTTCATTTTTTGAATTTCTTAAGGCTATAATGCAATTTATTTTTGTGATTATGCATTCTATTTAGACGATTATGTAATTTTTATTTGATAATTACATAATTACATTAGCTAATTATGCAAATTTTGGTTTTTGTTATGCAAATTTATGTTTCTATTGAATTTTGAGCATTTTTTTTTCATTTTTTAAGACTATTATGAATTTTTTTTTTTGTTACTATGCAATTTTGTTAGATAATTGTAAAATTTTGTTAGATGATTATGTAACTTTCTTTTAACGATTCTGCAAATTTTTTTATTAAATGATTATGTAATATTTTTTAAGCATTATGCATTTTTTTTATATTTATTCAATATTATTGGATGATTATACAATACTTTTAAGTTTTATGCAATTTTTTGGCCTGTAATGCAATTTCTTTTGATCTATTATACAAAAAAGTTTAATAATTTGCAAAACTAAAAAATTGATTCGGATTAAAAAAATAAATCAGTAAAAAAAATCACTTTTTAAATTAAAAATAAAAAATAAAAAGAAAGAAGTTTGCATGTATTTGAAAAATAAAAAAATAACATTAAAAATTAAAATAAATAAACTTAAAAAATATTTTAAAAAGTGAGTGCACACTGATTGAAAGTAATAAAAAAAGGATAGGACAAGCTAATTTTTAATATAAAAAAAATATCAAACATGATATAAAAGTAGAGCTGATTGAAAATATTAAAGAAAAATGGACAGCTGTGTTATATTGAACCACGAAAAAAAGAAAATGGACAAAAAACCACTGTAAAAGGACAGTTGCAGTTTGCATACCTGCAGTGAGAAAAATATGGGAAGGGTTCACAAAAATATGGGAAGGGTTCGAAAAACCTTAAACTATTTTTAGTTTTAAAAAAGAAATTTGTTGTTGGGGTATTTATTAGTTGTTATTGGGGTATTATATTTTACTCTTGGGTATTATATTTTATTCTTGGGGTATTATATTTTACTCATAGGGTAAGAAAGAAATTTGTTGTTGGGGTATTTATTAGTTGTTATTGGGGTATTATATTTTACTCTTGGAGTATCATATTTTACTCTTGGGGTATTATATTTTATTCTTGGGGTATTATATTTTACTCATAGGGTAAGAAAGAAATTTGTTGTTGGGGTATTTATTAGTTGTTATTGGAGTATTATATTTTAATCTTGGGGTATTATATTTTACTAGTTTTTGACCCGTGCGATGCACGGGTCTACTGTAATTTCTTATTTCATTATTTTTTCTTAGTAAATGCTCTCTTTTCTTTAATATATTATAGAAATACTAATGTACTTTGAATATGTTTTTATTTTAAAAATATATAGTTGCATATGAGTTTAAAAAGGCATTATCTCAAAAAAATTCAAAGTAATATTGAAATTTAAATTTAAGTGATGTATGTAAGTTTGTAATTGAACTGAATAAATGTATTTCACAAAATATAGTATCAATAAGTTGTCAATTCCCTTAAACAATGAAAGAAAGCCAATAAATTGCTAAAATTCTCTTTCATCTAACCCCGATTAAGATGATGTATTGAAAACTCATGTCTCGAATGTAACTATTAATGGCTGTAGTTAATGAGTATTAAATATTAAATTGATAATCACACAAATTTTGTTTGAAAGAATTGTATGACTTAGACACATGAATTAATCTTTAATCTTCTTAATATCAATATCGTTATGTGTATTATACACAAATTTCCACAAGAGATTCTACAAAATATTCTTTGTAGTTAAAAACACATTCTAATCAAATAAAATACGAATGAAATTATCCCATTAAACTTATAAAAGTGCCAATGGGTAAGGTTCATCCATCGTGACATTTTTAAGTTCTGAAGTACGTTACATGTTACAACATATGTCCCATTTGTTGTACACAAACATCAGAAGAATGTTTTTGATGTGGTTCATCTAAATAAATCAAAATACAAACGTCTTTTATTTGATAAAATCATCTTCTTTAACTAAATATATAAGATTGGTTGACTTTCATTTTGCATGCCACAACTCTTGAAAGTAGATTTCTTCCCAAACAAATAGAATAATATAAAATTAAATTAAAACTTGTAAACATAGTTTTAGAAGCATAAAATAAACATATTGCGCAAATCAATTTTGTAATTTTGACAATTTAACAAATGCAAGGTGAAAATAGTTGTTATGATACCTTTTGGTAGAAAGCAGTTATATGAAACATTTAGTTTATCAAAAGATTATATATTAAATATTTTTCATTCAAATAAGACAATATATACTTGCATATCATGTTTTTTTTTTTACTTGCACGATTATGAATCTCAACTCCTAGAGTAGATGGTGAGTAATGGAGTGTTTTATGGTCTTCTTGCTTAGTGAAATATGCATGGATATAATTGTCAGTACTGTCAGAGGGCAAAGATGTGTGACACAACCATAGATTAGTTGGCTAAGCCTAGCCTGAGATGGGGATCGCAAACCATGCAGCAATCATATAGCGCAAAGTGTGCGTGAAGCTTCAAAACATTGCGAATTCTGTATATTTTGTGCATGACATCTATTCCTACAGCATGACATGTTTAGGAACTGTAGGTTTTACCCTCATGATCTTGTCTTCTACCAATAACCCTCTAAGCGATTCCCCAATTTTACAATTTTTCTTACCTATTAGTCAGTAAATGTATGTTGCATATAATTTTTGTTTATCGCATTTAAATTTAAAAAATTAGCCATTATAATCCTCCCTCTGTGCTTAGATTGATTCTGTATACTAATTAACTTTTTTTGTTCATTTATTCAAGTCTTTGCCCATTACATATAATTTGTATTTGTTACCCCTTGTAATCCTCCACACATGTATAATTAAACCCAATTCCTTGAATATGCATATGTATATTAAACACCTACTTTGAAGAATGGAGGGTGAAGTTGAGATAGAATGGGTTGCTGCTCCCCCATCTCATTTTGATTCACTGTTGTCAAAATCTGAAAATAAACACAGTTACGATCACCACATAAAAAGTTGCCTCAAGGCAAATATAAGATTTTGAAGTAACTGATATAATTATTTACAGTAAGAAAATATAATTACCTAGCCTCTAAAAAAGAATAGTATGATTATTCTTAGTGAGAATTGATAGATCTTTGCGATATAAGTGTGCCCATAACAGAAGCATGAACACTGTTTAGTGTAACTAATTGAATATATAAACCAATAGTTCAAATTATCATCACGAAAATGAGATGTCCAAAACCTGCTTTCTATAAATTCATAGTCAATGACTCCATGTAAGGGTGATAAAAAGGTAATATATGATGCAAAGAAGTTATCAAGATCTTTTCTCATATGGATTTTTTGCTCTGTTTGTGATATTTAACTTATACAAAGATAAAAGCAATTTCTTTTAAGCATCAATAAAGAATAAAATTTTACTGATTTACAAATGGAAGTAAGTAAGCAAGGAACGCCATTCTCTTCTAAAGATTTAAAAGCTCCTCAAGGTTGCACAAACTAATACATAACCTGATAATGTCTCAATAGCTTTGGAAGAAACTATTAATGTAACATAGTTGTTTATTAGTTTGTTAACATCTATATAACGTAATTTTTTAAAGCCAGTTCAACAGTGTTTCAGATTCCCATGTAGGTTTGCCTGTATTTTCGTTGTCAACGTAAAACCATCTATTGCACAAAATGAGCATGTTTTAATTTGTGATCCTACAGTAATCCATCCTCAGAATCTGCATAACAACATTGGTTGTGGGCAATCATCAGAATGAAATTATCCTTCACAATAAATGTATATCAATTACGGGTATGTTTGGTTCGTAAGATAAAAGTATCTATCCGTCAAAATCATGCATGTTTTTTTACGGATAGATATTTTTATCTTACGAACCAAACATATAGATCAGCCAAAACCTGCGAAGCACCAGCCATATCAAATGCGAATATATGATCATTTTTCTTGCAACCAGTGCCACAAATAGGGTGTGCTTTTACTTTAATGTGTAAATTTTGGATAAAAAAATAAAAGAAAGAAAAGAAATATTGAAGATCATCAACTAACAAAAATACATAAATTTCATTTCAAAATATCTCTTAATAAATTGAAGGTGTGCGAATAAAAAAAAATCATAGAAGCAAAGATGGTGAAATCATGAGAGTTGCATCCTCGTTTTATAATATAAGACTCTCTTAGTTATCATTTGAAGATTATTGATGGCTTTTCTTAGGCAATCTACCACTGCCTGCTTTGCTCTCACAGGCATGGAAACAATGGAAATCTATAATGAGAAGTGTGAGATCCTGATCTGATAAAAGCAAGTTTATTTATCTTTTTGTTTGATCACATAACAATATCACAATTAGAGTTTACTGATTCTACAGAATGTCAGCCAATTAAAGTTAGAATTTATCTTTTTAGAATAATTAATACAGTAAATTAATCTTGAATTATTAATCTAACAGAAAATATGAAAATAATGTTGCTCAACAGGGTTAACACAATAAACTAACCATGAATTTCTAATGCAACGAAAAATATGAAAATAATGCTGCTCATAGAAAATTATTGCATTTCAAACCTAAAGAATATCATGATATTTTGCCAAACTACTCGTCACGTTTAAGAAGAGGCTGAGTATTTTTTCTTATTATGTATCACATAAACATATCATATGCAGCTTTTAGAAAATGAGAGTGGAGTCTCCCTCCCCATTTAATCTACAATACACCACTTAAAATATATATTCATAGTACTCCCTAAACAATTAAAACAAAATTTTACAAAAGAATATAAATAATTAGTACTCCCTCTGTCCACTAAATTATTTCTCAATTTACTTTTTTGTTTGTCCACAAAAAATTTTCTCATTTCCTTTTTTAAAACTCATACTCACGTTAAAAGTTTGAGTCTCATAATACTTTCATTTTTCCCTTACTTTATCTATCATTTTAATATAATACTATTTTTTATTAAATTTCGTGCCTATTATGAAATGAAAAGGATTTTATGGACAGAAAAAATATAATATTAATTTCTAAGTAGTTGTCATAGTAAACATGAAAGTTTGATGCTTTTGCTCAATTAATTTTGTTAATCCGTCAAATATAACTACAGTGAATTTTAAACAATATTATTTTATTAAATTCTTGGTTCGTCCACAACTATATTCACACATAGCTTATTTGGATATTGTCTAACTTCTTTCGTAGTCCAAAAAAAAGTAGTAATTTCCCACAAAAATTAATAAAACACACGTCATTTTATTATTTAACTTCATGTTCACGTACTCTCTTTTTTTTCTTATAAACATTCACTACTATGAAAGAAAACATTAGATGGGAAGAGTAGTAATATCGCAAAAATCTTCATTACTGTTGCATAATTCTTATTCTAAATTGCGAATTCACAACTAAAATAACAAAAAAATAATCAAACTACTCTTGAGCTGACACATCTATCGATTTAATAAAAAATTCACAAATTCACCAATAGTTTAAAATATATGCTCACTGAAGACATTTCGATGAATAAAGGGGAGCAAATATGTATCCCACTAATTATTTGAATTGCTAAGTAATAAGTTCAAACATTAATCATTCATAAAATGAACTCATTTTTTGTTAGGTTTTCAATAAGTGTTCTAAAAAATAAAATCATAAATTGTGACAAAAGCTTATAGTTATCTATTTATGCATCTCAATCCAATATACGTATATGTATAATGAAGCATTACCACTAAGACAAATACCACTTTGTATACCACCCTCACGCAGTATACAATAAAAATAGGAATCTAATCATTTCTCATTTTCGGCGAACTGAAACACAAACTCAAAATAAAATAATAGGGACCAACAAAATAAACCAAGATACTCATAATTCCATTTTATTTATTCCTCATTAATACATACCTAGAACTTAATTAACTAAATTCATTATATAGCTTGGAGATGAGTTTGGATTAGTAGCAAACAACGTTTATATATTAAATATGTAATTAGTACATATAATAATGACAAGATCATAATGTAAGATGAGACTCTTCCTTGCTATCTTCCATGGCATCTTGAAATAAAACATAAATGCATAAAAGTATTTTGCAAAGAGATACAGTAAGCAAATGAATTCATACACGCACTAAACTTAAAGTAAAGATGAGTACATGGCAATGCAAGTTTTGAGTCCTGCAACGAACACACATGGTGAACTTCAAACACATACATCCATAAAAAAAAGCATAATATATCAAAGTATAACCCAATTAGAGCTACTAACAATTCAATTTATTTCATCAGCAGAAATATTTCTTTCACATTACATGTATGCAAGTAAGTTTCGTTTCTCCTTAAAAAATGGGGTTGCATCAATATAAGTGAACCTCATTCCCCCCGAAAAAAGGAGAAAGATAATAAATAAAAATATAATTTAAAAATTAAAATTAAGAGGAGACCAGAGTTGAGATACCTTAATGGAAGAATTATGCTTGTGAAAATTGAAGAGTAGCCATTCACAATTGTTCAACTGCAAGACCCTCTCTATTGACTTTGTGAATTCTTAAAGTGAAACCACTGTCATTGTTTAATAATTCACCCCTACTTTTTTTTTTTGATCGGTCATTCACCCCTACGTTTGATTCTTCCTGAAACTAAATAAAAGACAAAACAATAAACAAAAAACTCATTTAGAACACAATAAAAGTCTCAATGAAAACTCCCAAAAGCTATATCTTTTGCTTTTCCGAGTTTGATACTTGACTTAGTTGTAGAATGAATTTAATAAGAAATGCTAAAGCAAAAGACTTAAAAATTTGGCAAAAATTATAAGAAAATGTTTGAAAGAACCTCTTGTAAGGTGTAGGTCATTGCAGGATGTTTAATAATACCTCGATATGATAGAAAGTAACAATGGGAAACTTCTTACTGACATAAAATTCAAGAATTCACACTTGGAAATTAAAAGTTATATTTCTTTTTAATTCCTAAAATTGTACTATCTCTGTTAAGAATTTTCTCATATCATTATTTTCTGGCGTTGGTTCAATGCTTGCAGTTTGTGTCTCTCATACTTGTTTCTTCTTCCCTCCTTTCTCAACTGTGTACGAAGAGTCAAAGTAACATTAATAAAACAGAAATGCTAACATCTCTTGGACAAACAACAATACAAAGTTCAGCTTATTTTCCTAAAGAGTTTAGCAGCAAAATTACCTGTAGTAGTTCCTTCTCTCGAGATGCCTTCTATTATCAAAATTGTTCATCCTCTTGCTTGATCTTGTTTTGTAATTGAACCTGCAAGACGGCCAAGAACTATTTTAGAAACTTAATTTCAAATAAAAAGTAGAAAATATATGAAGGAATAGAAAAATGTGACCTTTTGTGCTTTGATGCATTGTATTTCATCTTGTAGTTTTCTTGCTGCATCGTCGCTCTAATGGAAGCAAACACACTAATACATAATTCAAAATTTGAACCCAAAGTCACATTAATTATTTAAAAATACATGACTTTTCATTGAATCTTTTGTGAAAATTCTCCATATTATATCCAGTCTTACTTTTTTTCTTCTAAAATTTTATGATAATTAAAACTGATAATAAATATTTAAATATTCCAAAAATTTCATTAGTGAATAGAGTTTAATGTAGTGGAAAATAAAAGCTCATCACCCACCTAAATGAGTGAAATTAATAATTCACCATCAAGAGTTAGGTCTCCTAAAGGATCAATTGCAGAACAGATTACACCCCCCACAGTAATATTAGCAATATCAGGTGTAATGTACAGAATTCTTCACCAAGTCACGAACATTGTGGAGTGCACTCTCGAGGAACTCCTGAAAATTGGTGAAGCCATGAAATAAATATTAGTTTAAGATGTTCTAGAGCTTATGTAGGCTAGGAGCCTAGGAGTAGAAGTTGATTCTTCCCGGTAAACTTAGAGGTAGAAATATGAATGTATAAAGCTTACCAAAATTTACCTTAAGGCTTATACACAATTAATTTATAGCTGTCTCAATCAATCATTTTTCAGCCTTATTTTTACATATCAGAACCTGAGTGATGGAAGTTGATAAAATTAAAATACACTTCAAATTAAAACCAATGAGGACAAATATAAAAGAAAAAAAAAAGTCATGCTTAATTACTATAGAATTGATAGGTAGCATCTTCCAAAAGAAAAGGCATCAGTAAACAAAATAAAACATTGGATTATCATATCAATCCAAACTTTTTCAGGGTTTACTCATCTCCAAAATTTTATTTGTCTAAACTAAAGATCAATTTGGAATAATCCATCAAACTAATAAATCTTAAATATAAGAAAATTATGTGTACCTTTAGTTGGAGCTATTTTGAACTACTCATTTCTTTTTTGGGTCAAATTGCAGAACAGCCAATGCTTTCTCTCACAATGGATAGAATTTTTCTCCTGCTGCTTTTGCTACAATGTTTACAGCTCTGATTCTACTTGGCTTGACGCATTTAATGCCTTAGACTTAAATCAATCCACTAAATCTTATCATACTGAATCAGAGTACAAATGTCAAATTGAATGTACATAAACTAAATCAGAAATACCTCAGACAGAGCTTCAATGCTAAGGATTGAAATCTTCATCTTCCTATGAGGATACTAAAACATAACAAACATGTGAAAATTTCAATTATTCAGCACAAACGGAACCTGGAAATTTGATCGAACAGAAACCGACTCTCTTCAGGATAGTTCAACTTCCCCGACTTCACGACTGTGACCTTTAACTTCTGCTCACCTCCATAAATCTCCTCTTTGATTTTCAATTTCAATAAAAACTCAGTAAACAGACAATTTAAAGAAAAAATTAAGAACAAAAAAAACTGAGTAATTTATAAATTCATCGAGCGTTAAGACTATCTGGACCAGATATCATACTATTGTTGTATAACAGGCACTAATGATTGTAAAACAGCAATCGTTAAACTTAAAGGCACTAAAGAGTCAATAATTGTATACCCTGTAAGTAGATCCTCATCCTCCTCCGCTGTAGCATCTTTCCGCTCTTAGAAGATGGTCTTCGTGATCAAATTACAAAACAGATAAACAAACTCCATCGAATCATTAGCTGGATAAGTTACTCTAAATGTATCCCAGGACATGCTAGAATCCACTAATCCAGAAACGGGAATATTCAGCCGGTGTGCCTCTATTAAGAGAAGTTGAGGGAGAGGGGAGACCTTAGCATCTCCCGTTCGCCTTTAAACGTGCTTCTCAGCTCCTCCTTGCTATTGAACATTTCAATTTCAGTAACTGACAAAGTAGAAAATATAGACATTAATAATTTTTAAAAGACAACTGTGAACATGCATCAGCAAATGAAATGCCACTTAGCTTCATTCTTGCCCGAGCCCGAGTCCGCCGCCTCTTCCGCCTATGAAGATTGGAAAAACCTTCTCCGTTAACAACATTGTGGAACCCGGCTGCGCAAGTGCAGCGGCAGAAAATTAGACATAACCAACACAAAATTAGAAATAACTGACGACCAGGTTAAAATAAAAAACTCCATTGCCACCACCTTTCAATTCAATTGGCAAGCCATGGCAATCCCAACCAGGCACATAATGCACTTGGAAGTTCTGAAGAAGCTGAAACAAAGACAGCAGATAAGTTAAATGTGTAAAATACAGTGCATAGGCAGAGACAAGCACCCATTGCATACATCAAACAGCCACAAGCCGAAATGCAGTCTTAGGAAGATCAATCGTGTGCTTATATTTCCCGTCTTCCTGTTTTTCCCCTGGTAAACAATAAGCATGTCTATTCTTTAGCTATGAAGCATTCAAAACAACCTGACATATCATAACTCCCATATTACCCTTTGCCGCCATAACAGGCCTCCCCATCTTCGCTTTGAGGATGATGAATATTCTAGACCAGAGCAAATGGAATAGCAGATCACATGTAAGAGAGATAAGGCTCTGGCCAAAGAGCTTCTTTGTAAATGTGATAGACTGATAGCCATTGTATTCCTAAAAGATGAGTAAATTTTCAGGGACAGAGCCTGAGCAAATTAGGGAATCAATATTAGATGTTCCAACTATTAAGGACAAAATCAACAGTTTGAAAGACCAGATGTCTAGTTTATATCTGAAAACTTTCTCAAAGTAAATGAACGAAACTTAATGAAAAATTCACGAAGCAATTTATCGAACACTTTATATGCATGAAATTGATTTACATATTTCACTTAAAACCCATGCTTAGCAAGAATTAGTCTCAACCAAAGAAGAAGTCCCCTTTTACTTCCAATATAATCCCTCAACCTAATTTCTCAAAGACATTCTCTTTGTTGTGCCAGCACCATTCACTTCTCAAATTGTAATAAAATACATGATGCAGAAAACAGGTCATTCAAGTCATGTATAGTCATCGACATCAATGCAATGAATAATATTTAAAAAAAATAGTGCCACAACCAATACAAATATTGTAACACATCTCAAGAGCTCCATGACAATAGTACTAATTAAAAAGATATTAAGTAACAAGTTTTCCTTCGCCAGTTATTGTATCAAATCTTTTCACCAATTTATAGGTATTGTTAGAGAATAAAGTAGTAATATAAGTAATCAAAATGAAACTCAAATACTCGAATCACCTTTTCGAGGAGGTGGTACGTGCAGCTGGGCGGGTAGATCTTCCTGAAAAATAGGAAACGCAAATAGTTAGAAGCTACCTGACGATTAAATTGCACCTATCTCTAACTATGTATAATGAGAAAACTTGCATCTACAATCTACATGCCATTTAAATGATGTCAATTCATTGTCGTATCACCCACTTCCACTACGATTCTGATGTTCTCTCTCACGACACCCCCAAACTAAATTCTATCTCTCTTTCTTCTTTCAGTAGCAGATTTCGGTGGCCTTCTTTTCGAGAGCGGGGGACGTTTTGTATTCAGATGTATTACACTAATATTTATTATTAACTTATGGTGTAAATGAAACGGTTTCTGCAGAGGAAATGAAAGAATGAATCGCTATAATAATGAAGAAAGCGTTGAGCAATAAACTGGCCAGGTGTCAAAAATATTTGAATAGCACCCGTAACACGTGGCAGCACCTGATGAATTGCATTCTACTTTTTATATATAAGATTCTTGGGGTATTATATTTTATTCATAGGGTAAGAAAGAAATTTGTTGTTGGGGTATTTTATTAGTTGTTATTGGGGTATTATATTTTACTCTTGGGGTATTATATTTTACTCATAGGGTAAGAAAGAAATTTGTTGTTGGGATATTTTATTAGTTGTTATTGGGGTATTATATTTTACTCTTGGGATATTATATTTTATTCTTGGGGTATTAGGGTAAGAAAGAAATTTGTTGTTGGGGGTATTTATTAGTTGTTATTGGGGTATTATATTTTACTCTTGGGGTATTATATTTTATTCTTGGGATATTATATTTTACTCTTGGGGTATTATATTTTATTCTTGGGGTAATATATTTAATCATAAGGTAAGAAAGAAATTTGTTGTTGGGGTATTATATTTTACTCTTGGGGTATTATATTTTACTCTTGGGGTATTATATTTTATTCTTGGGGTATTATATTTTACTCATAGGGTAAGAAAAAAATTTGTTGTGGGGGTATTTATTAGTTGTTATTGGGGTATTATATTTTATTCTTGGGGTATTATATTTTATTCTTGGGGTATTATATTTTACTCATATGGTAAGAAAGAAATTTATTGTTGGGGTATTAATACCAAATTTTATTAGACAAAATAATTAATACCAAATTTATATATATATATAAAATCAATTTGTAATTACAACTTGGAAGTCTCAACAACTTGAATGGCCCCTTTGGAGTATACAATCACAAGACCAATAGTAGCACTATATATATCCCAAATTTTTTCCCAACTAAACCTCAACTCAAGTTTCAAACGAAGAACCTAATTAAATAATTAAAAATAAATTTAAAAAATCCATTGGCTGTCCCAATGAAACAACTGATCTTAATCCTGGTATCTTCACTTGCCCGATATCCTCACCGACTGGAAATAGTAAAATAGCGAGTGCATACTATGCACTCGCATGCACACAAGTCATACTCATACTTATATATGTATAAACGTGTAACTGACCTTTATATAAATATTATATTTAAATGTGTGTACTATAGTCTATAAACACATGTGGGTGCATATAACCTAGAACTTAATTAAATGGGAAATCAAATATTAATCAGTTTAATTTATGAGCATATGTTTTAAACATAGAATAAAAAATAAAAGAAGAAATTGTATTAACTAGTGTTTTAATAATCGGACTGGTGACTAAATTGGACAAGACAATCGTTAAATTAATTTATATCTATTGTTTAATATTCACTATATTAAATAAAATAAATATACATTTATAAATATTAAATAAATACTATAGAGTTATAAAGTAATAGCACAAAAGACAAAAAAAGATAGCTCAATCAAAATATTTTTTTTTTCTTCATAGTTTTTCAGCCTTTGGGATTTTCTTTTTGTAGAAAGTAAATTTCTTACTTTCGATTTAATTAGAATTAGAAGACAAAAAAAATAAATAAAATATTATAATATTAATATTAAAAAAATAATCGATTTAATTGGTTCACATCGGTTTTGGCCGGTTCTGATTGGTTTTGACTGGTTTTGACCGCTTCAACTGTAAAAATGGTTTTTGAGTATAACCGGATCGATTTCAGGTTGAACCAGTCAGTTCGATCCAGTTCTGAAAAGAGTGATTTTAACGGATCCAGTTCTAAAAAGAGTGATTTTAACGGTTAAATTGACGGTCCAATCGATCAAACCGCCAACTGGTGTCCAAATTAGTTTGATCATTTGTCCAATTAAGAAATAGAAAATTTCAAAAATCCAAGAAGACTGCATAATCAGTCCTTGCATTCAATTCAAGTATTCATTCACCACGTCTCAAAATTCATTTCTATTATAAAGCTACTTCTTAGAAGAAAAAGAAAAGGACTAGAGAAAAAGAAAACCCAAACAAACGGGCTTTGCTTAAGACACACCTCTTTCTCTACACGCTTGAGAAGGTGCTGAACACGAAGTACGCAGACGAAAACGGTGCAACCAATTTCTTCAGGTAATTTTCTCACCGTCATATTCCATTTCCATCTGAGTTGGAATATTTCTGCTATCTTTTGTTGATTAGCGAGCATTCTATGGTTTCTCTGTCTCTCGGTGTGACTTTTGCTTGTGGAATGTTGGCGAAGGACTTCCAATTTTTGTTGGATTTTAGAGATACTAACCTCATGTCCGTAGCAACGGAAGACATTGTTCACCAACAACGAACCAGATAGAATTGACTATATACATAAATCATTGTCATTAGATTTAATCTAATTGAGAAAACTTTACCGTGTTCGTATGCCAGATTCCTCTACTATGGTATCCACGTAATCCTCGTCTACGAACTTGCAACAATTGCCTCATGGTAATTCCAAAAGGGAGTTCGCTAGGAAAAACTCACTCATGGAATTTATGGAGAATATTAGAGATTTTAGACTTACTTTTTATGAGTCTCATAACTCATATATATATTAAAGTATTAGATTTGATTCCATCAAGATCTGCAATATCAAATATAATCTTTACTATATAATATATAATAATATATCAAATATATTATTATGATATATCTAATATATCACCTAATTTAATTAAATCTAATTTAATTAAATATTAATAATTCTAATATATTATTATTATTATGATATATCTAATATATCATCTAATTTAATTAAATCTAATTTAATTAAATATTAATAATTCTATAGAACTATTATAATTCTCCATGAATTAAATATTTATGATCTAATCAAATATTTAATCTGACCAACTTAATTCGTAAACGTGGATTACTTATTGTGTGACCCATAGGCCCTCATATGCCAGCGATTAGTCAAACTAATGGTCTTAGTGGAACCCTAGACAATAAACCAGACAATCTCAACATATGAGGTACGTTGCGAGGATACAGCAACAACCTGTAATGTGAAGCTCAAAGTGATACGGTCCTTTTATTCACGAATACTCCGATTAAGTCTAGAACATGATAATGTGTCTATTCTAATAACTTAGTCAAGTTATCTCATTCTACTAATTGATCATATTATCATATTTGAACACTATTTCAAATGCGACGTGCATTGGCCAATGACTAACGATCCAATTAGTTATGAGAAGTCGAGTATTCTCTCCAAATCTATTTGAGGAATGAATTCTATCTTGGCTCAACTACCACGCACATGTACTTTGTGATGTGCCCAACACATGCCATATCTACCCCAATTAGAGTGCAAGCGTCGGTCATGGTCAAAGCTCATCACTCCATACATGTCGTGTGTATTGACCTCAAGTCAGAGGACTATTATACTACTCCACAAACCAATACTCTCATAGACACGTAAATAGAGTACATCAAATGGTTTCTCGGTTGGGTATGCCAATACTCTTCAAAGTATTTGTGCATCCATCATGAGATTCCTAGTATCTCGCAGTTGTGAGAATCACTGGACCCTCTAAGGGTATGATGCAGATCAAACACCAATCTCAATCGCATCATCGATATCACATTCCCGATGATCATTGATTGGGGCTACTTTAAGAACTATGTCATAGTCATCTGAGTCTCTCATCTCAATGATAACATTAGTTCATGGGAACACATATATGAATAAATGCAAACAATCAGACATGCTATTCTATAAGTGTATTGTTGAATATCATTGATCAAATCAATAATATATTAATAATTGAATATGATTAAGTATAATGTCTGTAAGCAAATAAATTTTTCTACCCAATTAAATAATGACACGTGTATAAATTAAATAAATATCAATATATATAATTATTTTAATTTTGAGGATTTATCAAATTAATTCTCTAATTAAATAGTAAAAATGATATTTATTGTACACGGTACAAGTCATTATTAAATTACGAGTCTCCCGGTACTCGTAAATGTCAATAAATATCTGATTTGCCCTATTTATGAAGACGACGGTAATCAATCAACCTAAATATGGTTGATTCGTAAATCCTGCCAATCAAATCAGCATCAGCCAACCAGATCGCGCCACGTGTCAGCGCAAGAAAGGAAGACTCTTCACTCTCCACCCTATAAATAGGGGGTGAAGTTCATGTATTTTCATATAACGAAAAGCATCGAAGACGAACGAGCAAGCAGCAATCCTCTCGACGAGCAATCTGCGAGCCAAGAAGATCGATCGATCAAGTCCTTCGAAGATTCAAAGTGTTCTTCACCAAATCTAAAGACGTTCTTCGAAGTTCAAGTCGTTCTTCATCAAATCCTTCAAGAAACAACGTTCGATCCAAGACAAAGGGCCTCCATCCCTCCGATCTGGTGTTTTTCTTGAAGAACAACTTGAAGATCATCAAGCGTTCTTCGCCGTCTTCAACTGTTCTTCGTCAAAGTCATCTAGAAACATAATTTGATCCAGAATCAAGGAGTGAATCCCTCTGATTAGACATTTCTACCTTGAAGATTAACTTGAAGACTCTAAGTGTTCATCACTGCCTTCAAGTGTTCTTCATCAAGTTCGTCCGCAAATGCACTTCGATCTCGGAGCAAGGGGCTAAATCCCTCCGATCAAGTGTTTCCAGCTCAAGTTTGGAGTTTGAAGATTTGAAGATTGTTCTTCGCATATTCAAGAAGTTCTTCACCAAAAATCTTCGAAAGACCTCGTTCGATTCAAAATAAGACAGTTCGTCTTTGGATCAAGCGTTCAAGTCAAAGTCAAGCCCGGTCAAGTAAAAGCCGACTTCAAAGCCAAGTCAAAGTCAAGACCAAAAGCTAAGTCAAGGTTGAAGGAGAATCAGAGGACCAAGTCAGAGAGAAGAACCCCAAAATTCAAGAAAATTGTTGTATTTCAATTTCAAGTGTTAATAAAATTTATTTACACAAGAATTGTTATCACAAATTTGGCATGTCCAGTGGGACATCAATCTACCTCTCATCTCTCCTCTTCAAGACTTCAAAGCTTCAACTCTACATCAACCATCTTCAACATGTCTTCAGCACGCAAGATCTATGTCCGAGTTACTCCATCCAAGGCAGCCGAAGCCAACGTGGTCACTCGAAGTGTATCGAAGAAGCTGGAGTTTGAAGCCGCTTCGCAGACCAACTCTTCAGTTGGGAACCGATCACCCCGTGCTATGAAGGAAGATGAAGTTGATTCAGCAAGTTCAACTCCACGCTCCCAGTCAGACTCCTCATCAACTTCAGGAGCAGCTCCAGTGATGATAGCAGATACTTCAACTATTGAAGAGAAACTGTCAAGCCTGCTCAGAGCTGTTGAAGGCCTTGCCAGTCGTGTCAAAGAGCAAGATTCTACGATTGCTAAGCTGATTAGCAAAGTAGACGGCGTTGAGTCAAGTCACGCTCGTGGAAAACAAGTTGAAGATTGTGACGAAGTGGAGACTTCAAACAAATAACAAGCGGCTGAAACTGAACCAACTGCTAGGGAGCTGCCGATATCAGTGATGGCAGGATACAAGTCGACCAACTCAAAGAGCTCATCTTGGAGACAGTCAAGGGGAAGTTCGAAGACGACTCCAAGTCAAGTCATAGCTATGCCAAGCCTTACACTGATAAGATCAACAGCTTGAGGATGCCAGTCGGCTACCAACCTCCAAAGTTCCAGCAGTTCAATGGCAAAGGTAACCCAAAGCAGCACATCGCTCACTTCATCGAGACCTGTAACAATACCGGAACATATGGCGATCACCTTGTGAAGCAGTTCGTCCGCTCTCTCAAAGACAATGCCTTTAACTAGTACACCGACTTGGAAGCTAACTCCATCAACAGTTGGAATCAAATGGAGCACGAGTTCCTCAACCGCTTCTACAGTACAAGGAGGACCGTTAGCATGATCGAGCTGACAAACACACGTCAATGGAAGGATGAGCCCGTCATTGACTATATCAATCGATGGAGGAATCTCAGCCTTAACTGCAAGGACAGACTATCTGAAGCGTCTGTGATCGAGATGTGCACCCAAGGGATGCGATGGGGTCTCCGATATATCTTGCAGGGGATCCAGCCAAGAACCTTTGAAGAATTGGCAACTCGAGCTCACGACATGGAGTTGAGCATGGCAGCAGCCGGATCAGATGGGCCACCAACTCATGAACAACGAAGGTTCAGAGAAAAGCCGAAGGCCAAGAAAGGGGCAGAACGTTCGTCAAAGCATCGCACAAAGAAGTTATGCAGACAAGCCTAAAGCCCGTCAAAGCCCAAAGAAACAAAGAAGTCCGAGCTGATAAGGGGAAAACAGTTGCTCCTGTTCCAGAAAGACAAAGGAAGCCGACCTTGAAAGAAATGCAGCAAAGACAATATCCATTCCTAGACACTGACGTCTCAGGAATTTTCAATGATTTGATGAAGGACAAGCTCATCGAACTCCCAGAAATGAAGCGGCCAGATGAAGCTGGACGTGTCAATGATCCCAAATACTGCAAGTACCACAGACTGGTGGGTCATCCAATCCATGATTGCTTTGTCTTCAAGGACAAAGTAATGCAGTTAGTCGAGCAAGGGAAGATTCTGCTTGATGAGGAAGCTGCTTCAAATTTCATCACTGCTGAAAATGATGATTGTGATTATGTGACTTGTCACATGGTGGGCACAAGTGAAAACCGTCCACCCAAAGAAAATGCAACTGCTGATTGCGCTATGACGATGAGCTTCACAGACGAAGACTTATTGCTGGGCTCACAACCACACAATCGTCCGCTGTTCATGACTGGATACACGAGTGGACAAAAAGTTAACCGGATGTTAGTCGATAGCGGATCAGGAGTAAATCTCTTGCCTTGGAGGATGATGAAGAAGTTGGGCATCACAACCGATGAGATGGGCAAAAGCCGCTTGATGATTCAAAGATTCAACCAAGAGGCACAGCGAGCTCTTGGCACGATCACATTAGACCTGTTGATTGATGAAATGGTCTCAACCGTTCTCTTCCATGTTATTGATGCAAGGACGTCGTACAACATGTTGCTTGGATGTCCATGGCTTCATGAGAATGGCGTGATACCTTCTACAATGCATCAGTGCTTCAAATATTGCAAGGATGGTGATGTGAAGCGAGTGTTCGGTGATGCGAAGCCTTTCACTGATGCTGAGTCTTACTTTTCAGATGCCAAGTACTACCTCAAGCGTACTATCCAAGCTGAAGAAGAAGAAACACCTCAAGAGGTTGTAAAAGATGCTCAAGCGGCAGGGGGCAGTAAAGATGTGATGTCATCCCGTCCAGATAAAGGGAAGAAACATGTTGACAGTGATGAAGCACTTGAAGAGCTAACACTGCCTCTGACCAAGCTGGATTTGACAAAGCCATCTCCACAGCCGCTTAAAGGATTCACGCGTCCTGTTCTTGGAGCTAAGACAGAGCATGGAGAAATCGCTGAGGCCCTCATGTCAAAGTCTTATGGTCCTCAAGCCTTCAAACTCTTAGTACAAGCTGGATACAAATCTCAAGAGATCCCAGCATCGAAGGGTTCATCTCATGGAGCTACGAAAGCCACAAAGAAGAAAGATAAAGCTGCTCAAAAGCCGATAAGGAAGAGTATGCATATTCCTGCCAAGAACAACAAAGTCGGTCTTGGATATGAAGCACCAGCCCCAGTTCGCATCGCGATCAAAAGAGCGAGTGCCAGCACATTAAACATCACAGATGGTGAGCTTTCGTCAACGGAAGATGTCTTTGACAAGGACGGAAGAAAGATAAAGAGAGTCTCTGTCTTTGAGAGGTTGGGACCGCAATGGAAAAACAACCAATTGGGGAAGAAGATTGCAAAACCTCTTCACTACCACAAGCTCCGAAGCCTAATTCCATCTCGCATGAGGCAAATGACAATCTTGAATGTGTCTTGAGGAAGAGTTTTGAAAGCAAAGTGGCAGACGATCATCTACACCCGAGAGGAAAATGATGATAGAGAAAGCGTAGCTTCAAATTTTGTCGACTCTCGTGTTGTCCAACAGTAGGCCTTTGAAGAAGTCGAAATAAATAGAGATGTGCAAAGGAGAATTGCTTCAATTATTAGACAAAGATTTATCTCTAAAGATACTGGAAATATGAGGACTATCCTTGTTAGAGGAAGAGATGGTCGAATGAGGCAGACTATTATTTATGAACGTCGAGAAAAAACCAGAGAGGATGTTGCATCTGTGAATCACATCACCATCTCTGATGAAGCTTCTCCTATTGAAGAAGACGCCGAAGATGCTCCTCCAGAGTTCGAGGAAGGTGTTAAAGCCACCGTTGATAAGTTGAAAGAAGTTAACTTGGGAGATGAAAGTGATCCTCGACCAACATTCATAAGTGTCTTGCTAACTAAAGAGGAAGAAGAGGCATACATAAAGCTCTTGAAAGAATTCAGGGACGTGTTCGCATGGACCTACAAAGAGATGCTCGGACTAGATCCCAAAGTTGTTGTTCATCAGTTGTCGGTTAAGAAGGGGATTCGACCTGTCAAGCAGGATCAACGTCGATTCCGGCCCGAGATCATTCCATTGATCGAAAATGAAATCAACAAGTTGATTGAAGTTGAGTTCATCAGAGAGGTGAAGTATCCAGAATGGATTTCTAGCATTGTCCCGGTACGAAAGAAGAATGGCCAACTCCGAGTTTGTGTTGATTTCAGAGATCTCAATCTTGCTTGCCCCAAGGATGACTTTCCCTTTGCCCATTCCAGAACTCATGATTGATGCGACTACAGGCCACGAAGCTTTATCCTTTATGGATGGAATGTCAGGTTATAATCAGATCCACATGTCTCCAAGTGATGAAGAACTCACAGCGTTCCGCACGCCAAAAGGGATCTACTGCTACAAAGTGATGCCCTTCGGGTTGAAAAATGCCGGTGCAACATATTAGAGAGCAATGCAGAAGATATTTGATGACATGCTCCATAAAAGCACCGAATGTTATGTGGATGGCTTGGTGGTAAAGTCTAAAAAGTGGAGTGATCATCTGCAAGACATGAGGCGAGTCTTTGAACGGCTCAGACAATATCAGCTAAGGATGAATCCATTGAAGTGCTCATTTGGAGTCTTTTCAGGGAAATTCCTTAGATTCATTGTTCGAAGTAAAGGCATAGAGATTGAGCAGGCAAAGATCGATGCAATTCTAAAGATGCCAAAGCCACGTAACATCAGTGAGCTCAAGAGTTTGCAAGGAAAGCTGGCTTACTTGAGAAGATTTATCTCGAACTTGGCGGGCAAATGTCAACCATTCAGCCACCTCATGAAGAAAGGCAATCCATTCAAGTGGGATGAAGCTTGTGATAATGCCTTCGACAGTATCAAAGCTTACTTGATAAAGCCTCCAGTGTTGTCTGCTCCAATACCCGGATGTCCGCTGATACTCTATGTAGCTGCTCAAGAAAGATCAGTTGGGGCCTTGCTAGCACAAGAGAATGACTAAGGCAAGGAGAATGTTATCTACTACTTGAGTAGAATGATGGTGTCGAATGAGTTGAACTATTCACTGATCGAGAAGATATGTTTGGCGCTTATCTTTGCGATTCAGTAGTTGAAGCACTACTTCCAAGCTCATACCGTTCGACTCATCTCCAAAGCAAAATCATTGAAGTTTGTCATGTCCAAGCCAGTTCTTTCTGATAGACTTGCAAGATGGTATCTTCAGTTGCAGCAATTCGAGATTGTCTATGTGCCGCAGAAAGCTATGAAAGGACAGGTCCTTGCCGACTTCTTAGCCGATCACCTGATCCCCGCTGAATGGGAGCTGACTGATGATCTCCCAGACGAAGATGTTTTGGCGGTTGAAACCTCTCTTCCATGGAAGATGTACTTTGATGGCGCTTCACATAGAGAGGGAGCCGGTGCAGGAGTGGTGTTCGTCACATCAGAAGGATATGTCTTGCAATACTCTTTCTCCTTGACTCAAAATTGCTCCAACAATGTTGCTGAATACCAAGCCCTTATACTCGGACTAGAGATGGCAGTCGATGTGAAGCAGCTGCACTTGAATGTGTATGGAGATTCCTTGTTTGTGGTGAATCAGTTGCTCGGGATATACGAAGTGAAGAAACCAGAGTTGTTTCCGTAATACAACTATGCCCAAAGAATGATTAACTGGCTTGGAGATGTGGAGATCAAGCACGTTTCGAGAAGCGAGAATAAGTAAGCAGATGCCCTCGCTAAGTTAGCATCAACCATAGCTATACCCGAAGCAAACATCCGCATCCCGGTATGCAAGAATTGGGTTATTCCACCGATCTTCGACGATGATGATGAAGAAGTCAAGAATCTTGTTGTGGAAGTCTTCGAGATAGAGAAGGAAGATTGGCGGCAACCTTTAGTTGATTATCTCCAACATGAGAAGCTTCCTCAAGATCCACGTCAAAAAGTTAATGTTCGACGTCGTGCTCCCCGCTTCATTTACTACAAGGGCATTCTCTACAGAAGATCATTTGATTGTGTCTTCCTGAGATGTTTGGGTGATGAAGAAGCTGTTCAAGCGATGGAAGAAGCTCACTTAGGAATATGCGGTGCACATCAGTCCGGACCAAAGCTGCATCACCGGATAAAGAAAATGGGCTACTACTGGCCGACGATGGTGAAAGATTGCATGAGTTACGCTCAAATATGTCAAGCATGCCAATTCCATGCCAATGTGATCCATCAGCCTCCTGAACCTCTACATCCAACTGTCGCTTCTTGGCCTTTTGATGCTTGGGGTCTCGATGTTGTGGGTCCACTGACAAAGTCTTCCGGCTGTCATCTCTACATTCTTGCTGCAACCGACTACTTCTCTAAATGGGCTGAAGTTGTACCCTTGAGGGAAGTGAAGAAGGAAAATGTTGCCGACTTCATCCGTGTCAACATCATATATCGATACGGAGTTCCACGCTACATCCTCACCGATAATGGGCGATCTTTCTCCAACAGTCATATCGACAAGCTTTGTGAGAAGTTCAACTTCAAGCAACGGAAGTCCTCCGCATACAACGCAGCTGCTAATGGCCTTGCTGAAGCTTTCAATAAAACTCTTTGCAGTTTGCTGAAGAAGGTTGTGTCGAAGTCGAAAAGAGACTGGCATGAAAGAATGAATGAAGCCTTGTGGGCATACCAGACCACGTACAGAACTCCTACGCAAGCTACTCCGTACTCGCTGGTGTATGGTGTTGAAGCCGTTGTTCCTTTGGAAAAGCAAATACCATCTCTAAGGATGGCTATCCAAGAAGGGTTGACTGATGAAGAGAATGCACAACTGCGTCTTGCAGAGTTAGAAGCCTTGGATGAGAAGAGGTTGGAAGCCCAACAAAAGATTGAGTGTTATCAATCCCGTCTTGCCAGAACGTTCAATAAGAAGGTGAAGATGCGTTCGTTCCAAGTTGGCGACTTGGTACTTGCTTTAAGAAGGCCCATTGTGACAACACATCGGGTTGGTAACAAATTCCTGCCCAGATAGGATGGCCCTATTGTTGTAACTGAAGTCTATACAAATGGTGCTTACAAATTGATCTCCGAAGATGGAATAAGCATCGGCCCCATCAACGGAAAGTTCCTTAAGCGCTATTATGCGTGAAAGTCAAGTCTGAAGTATGCTCCATGACTCATGAGCCTAAACTGTTAGTTGCTCCTTCAAGCACGAGCCTAAACTGCAAATAGCTCCATGACGCACGAGCTTAAACTACTAGTTGCTCCTGGTCCGCACGAGCTTAAACTGTGAACGACAAACCACGAAAGATGATTACACGTGGTAAAACTGTTAACTTATCCCACTAAAGATGTTTAAGTGGATAAATAATTTACATCCTACTGCGACTATGGTAGTAAAAAGTATACGTCCCTCCTGGCCGCATGAGGATAAACTGTGTACGGTAAACCCCCCAAATCAAATCAAATTGGGATTTCTTTTGAACTACGTTATGGCTTGATCCTCTTTATAGAGGTACGTAGGCAGCTTAGAAATTCCTAAGTTCAGTCATGTTTCAATTATCTTGTTGAGTTTGCACACTTAATAAAGATATTGAACAATAAAGACGGCGTGAAAGATAAAGCGACAAAAGCAATGGCAAAAATAAAGTGCAGCCGATCATTCATAAAGATAAAATGGAGTTCAATACAAGGAATGCAAAAAAGCAACATAAAGCGAATCATGAGTGGAACTAAACAAAAGGATCAACATCCTTTATCTCCCTCAAAGCAGTGTCCAATTTTGACTTGCACTTCTTCAAATCATCGGCTACAGTATCCTCAAGAACTGGAGTCTTCTCAATAGTGCGAACGATTGCTGCAGCAGCCCGGGCTTCATCCTTAGCATTCCGAGCAGATTGTTGGTCTTGCTCCAGTGTCAAAAGCAGTGTCTTCTTCTTTCTCTCCAGTTCATCAAGCTCCGCTTGAGTAGCTTCGACCTTCCTGGATGCCTCCGTGTCATTCACCTTGCAACTAAGAAGATGGTTGTTTGCCTCCTCCAAGCGCCGATCAAGAGTCTCTTTGTCCATGCCATCTGCAGACTTCGACCTCACAGTATCATATGCATCAGCCTTGTCGAATAAAGTTACCAGCTCACCCTTCAAGACGGAGGAATCGATCCGATCAAATTTCTTCATCTCTCCTAGTATAAGCGGCACTTGATCCTTCATGGAAGCAACATGTCGATAGGAGTCCTGATGATCTTGGCAATGAAGTCCTTCCACAAGGAAGCTACATAATTCCGCTGATGGTTTTCAATAAATCTTTCGCCATGAAAAACAGAAGTCCCATCCTTGCGAGGAGGCTCAAGCATAGGAGTCTGAGTAGGCCTCGTTGATGCCGTCACGGAATGAGAAGACACTTCATCATCAGATTGAGCTTCTTCAGTGCCAAGAATCTCGTGAACAGTCTGAAAAAGGCAAAATGAAATATAAGAAGATATCAAAGGGAAATACAAGTCAAGGATAAAAGAAGTACCTTCTTTCTCAGACGAGAGGCTTCAGAGTCAATTGTATCTTCAATAGCCTTGGAAGATTCCTTACGCTTCTGACGCTTCCAGTTGACATCCTCACGTCCACTTTGACTCAGGGAATGTTGAACAGGCGACTTCCTCTTCTGTTTCTGCAGCTGCTCAAGATGTGTAGAAGATGGAATCGTCTGGCCAGGAGAAGTCTCTTGCTCTTGAATAGCCCGAGAAGTAAGATCATCCATGTTTACTACTTCCTTTGACGATGGCAGAATGGGCTTTGACTTGATCAAATCGTTGATATGGCTCTCCAAGTACGAACCATGGACTTGGTTCCACCACTTCCTGTATCCCACAAAAAAAAAGGTCTGAGGATTCTGTGGAGCAGCTGGGAAAACTTATGCTGGAGAGTGTGTTGCGTAAAATGCACCATTTCCAACAGTGCACTCCCCTGGCCAATGAACCTTCACGCTTGCTGCTTTCTTTCATCATCCCAGACAGCTCTTGACAAAAGCCAAACTGACGACTGAATCGATGCAGGCTATAAGGCTCAAGAGTAAAACGATCCAATTGCCTCAAAGGAAGGAAACTCGATCTGAGGGTCATAAAGTAATTCCATACATCTCCTGGACTTTTTCCATCATCTGCAAATAAAGTCCGTTCGTGTTTGAGATGGCAAGTCAAAGTAACTTGGTCTGCTTTGTGAATCCGCTTACGAGCTTCAACCAGATCATAATATCGAGTACCATTCTCTCTGGAGTAGAGTACCATCAGAGGCTTATCCAATCTGGTATTTTTCATATAATGTGTCTTGAAATACTGCGCCAGCCATGCATATACAAAGTGCACCGGAAAGGATGAATGACCATCAGACGGGTTCGATCGACTCAAAATCTCGTTCAATCCTCTGTAGATGCTCGCCAAGACTGGAACAGCAAGTCCAACTTCAAAGTCATTGGCCATCAAACACGCCATCTTGAATGTCCTAGGTCTAATCTGGTCTACGTCGTCATTAGGCAGGATGAATGTGCAAAGCCAGCATGCAAGGAAAGCAGCCAAATATGTTTCTTCATATCTCCATCGCTGAAGACCCAACTTTTGGAATGATGACAGCTCGGGGAACGTCCATGCCTTATGCTCGCTCAGATCACCAGTAGGATTGTGAGTCAGCTTCGATCGATTTGACCATTTCTTCTCAACCCGAACAGGCGGCTTATGATACTTCAACGATTTAATGGACCAGAATCCTATCCACTTGGAGATGGATACTTTGCCTTCTGATGAACTGCCTCGAAGGAGATGATAAGCGTGCAGCAAGGACTGACAACTCTGTGGAACATAAGGAATATCTGAGGTTTTGTCAAGAAGCTCTTTCTCATCCGGCACGACTTCGTCGAACAAGTGGCCTGTCAAGGGAAGGCCCATCCAATGATGCACATCCCAAAGTGATAGAGACATCTCCCCAATACTTGTCAGCAAGGTGTTGGTCACTGGGCACCACGCCTCGCAGAAGGCCTTGATTAGCTCCGAGTTGCAATCATATGTGAATAGCGACGCGAAAATGGAGTCATAAATTCTGGCATCTCTAAGAGTCTTCCTGCATCGGCTGAGAATATCTTCAGTCCACTCCCAATAGCCTTCAGTGAAGTGGAATTCGCCAGCAAAGGACATAGGGCCACCCCATCCAGCTTTGCCCATGACAATACGGCGCCCAAGTATTGGCAAAGATTCTACATCAGTTGGATCAGGATGTTCATGATTAGCAGCATCCAAGGCTAAAGCTTTAGCAGATTTGGATATTGAGGCTTTGTGAGACTACTCCTTCATACGGAATTCATTGTTGGGCAAAGTAATAGGATCTGCATACTTCCCGATAGTTGGTTTCTCAACACGAAGGTAGGTCCCTTCGTTCATTGGCTGGTGATCGTCGTTGAGAATGACCAGGTGGCGGACTTCAGATGCAAGCTTCGATGTCTTGAAGAAAACCATGTTTGAAGCAGAAGGTTGAAAAGCTGCAAGACAAAAGAAGAGGATTAAAATTGGACTTCAATATAATGGGGGCAAAATAATAATGGGCCAGAAGAAATTTAATTTTCTTTAGTGGTCTAAAATTATTTAAATAAATTTTGGTGGATTAATTTTAGTCCATTTAAATTTATTAAGTCCAATGAAGATTTTAAAGCCAAAATTCAGTTGAAGCCTAAAACCCAGAGTTCACATATAAAGGGTTTAATTAAATATGTCCAAGGTTTTCATATTTCATTTAATGAGGCCCAATTTCATAATTTCCAAGTCTTAGAAAATAAAAAAGCCCCAACTTAATTAAGTCCTTTTTTTGTTAATTAAGGCCCAAGATCAATCCAATTCCCAAACAAATCTGGTCTTCTTCAATTTCATGCCAAAAAGCCTTCTTCACGAGAAAATGGCCCCAAATCATGTTCGAAGCGGCATATGCTTCAATCGACCCCCAAATCACGCGCATGCCGTACGCAGTACCGGAATTATCGTTTCTCGTGCCGCCGGTTATGTTGGAAATTTTGCCATTGGTCACGCCACCAGGACTCATCGAGTCTCCGCCGGAAAATGCCCAATCCGCCATTTTCCCGCCACGTTACCGCACTCGTTGCCCACGTGCACGACATTAAACCCCTGCACGTCGCAGACCCAGTGACGAGTAAGAGGTGCCCGGAAAAAATCGCGTTGGATTATTGTTTATATTGTGGCTGCCGGAAATTGCTTGAATGTCGCCGGAAAACGCCCAATCCGCCATTTATCCGCCACATTACCGCGCTCGTTGCCCACGCGCACGGCATTAAGCCCCTGCACGTCGCAGACCCAGCAACGAGTAAGAGGTGCCCGGAAAAAATTGCGTCGGATTATTGTTTATATTGTGGCTGCCGGAAATTGCTTGAATGTCGCCGGAAAACTCCCAATCCGCCATTTTTTCGCCACATTACCGCGCTCGTTGTCCACGTGCACGGCATTAAGCCCCTGCACGTCGCAGACCCAGCAACGAGTAAGAGGTGCCCGGAAAAATCGCGTCGGATTATATTTTCAAAGCTGCTGTCCTGTTGTCCAAATTCTGAGAATCACGCTGCCAGAAAACCAGAAATTGCGCTGCTGATGAAAACGATGCCGGAAACTGGCCGTTGATTCGGCCATGGTCAAGTCGCGCAGCCACACTTGATTCTGCCTTCGCAAAATACAGCCGGAAAATCACGACCCAGACACCAAGCTGCCGCTGATTTCACTTTATCTGCCAGAAAATCAGCCGGAAAGCGTCGCCGAAGTCGAACACGCCGCGCCTTTGCCTCTGCCCTGTTTGTTCAGAAACCGCCGGCCTCCAACAAGTCTGAAATCGCCGTCGATGTCTCGAACCGTTGGAACGAAACCAAACCCAGCCACGATCCGGAATCGCACCGCCCGTCACTGGAGAAGGCCCCGTTGATGACTTGATGCTGAAAAAATGCGCCGTTCATCACTGTTGTTTCCGGGCGAAAACCTTGCTGTTTGCGTGCTGTGTACGCACAAAAAAAAAAAAACAAGCGAAGAAAAAAAAAGGCGTAAAAAAAAAAAGAAAAGGAAAAAAGGGGATTACCGTCAAGAATTTCCCTGTTACTGAAAATTGATATATACTGCTGCCTCTCCAAATTCCCTGTTCAAATGAACCAAATGAGAAGAAAAGAAAAAAAAAAAAAGGGCAGCCACAGAGGTGTAAAGCAGAAAAAGAGAGATGAAGTAAAATAATAAGTTTACCTCTGAAAACTCTTCTTGTTGCAGTAATGCACCAATGTTGCTTTCTTCTGCAATGAATGCGCAAGAAAGAATAGGAAGCAATATAAGGATTGACATGCAATTGTGAAAAGGAAAACATATATCTAACAAAATTAGATTAATTTTCTTTGACACAATTACGCCAGATTGAGGTAAATTTTGGATAATGGAAATTTTCCAAGTTTAATTGATTCTGAGAGGAATTCGATGATTGACAGAATCCTACAATACATCCGCTTGATGGACCCAAACAAATAAATAACTCAATCGGCCAATATTCTTGCCTTTGGACTCAAATAAAAAGATATTGGGCTTTCACAATTTGGGTTCAAATTAATAATTGGTTGAAAAATATGTTAAGACCAATTTAAGACTATTCAAATAGATTTCTTGGGCCAAATGAGTTGCTTAAGAAAATTAATTGGCCAGCCCCATATATCCACTCCTCCAAAGTCCAAATACAAAAGCGAGGAATTCAAGATTTTGTGCTTCATTCACTCCAAGTTCAGAAATGACCGTGAACAAAGCACGAGGGGGCATTTGTAAGCAAATAAATTTTGCTACCCAATTAAATAATGACATGTGTATAAATTAAATAAATATCAATATATATTATTATTTTAATTTTGAGAATTTATCAAATTAATTCTCTAATTAAATAGTAAAATGATATTTATTGTACACGGTACAAGTCATTATTAAATTACGAGTCTCCCGTTACTCGTAAATGTCAATAAATGGCTGATTTGCCCTATTTATGAAGACGGCGGTAATCAATCAAGCTAAATATGGTTGATTCGTAAATCCTGTCAATCAAATCAGCATCAGCCAACCAGATCGCGCCACGTGTCAGCGCAAGAAAGGAAGGCTCTTCACTCTCCACCCTATAAATAGGGGGTGAAGTTCATGCATTTTCATATAACGAAAAGCATCGAAGACGAATGAGCAAGCAGCAATCCTCTCGACGAGCAATCTGCGAGCCAAGAAGATCGATCGATCAAGTCCTTCGAAGATTCAAAGTGTTCTTCACCAAATCTGAAGATGTTCTTCGAAGTTCAAGCCGTTCTTCGTCAAATCCTTCAAGAAACAACGTTCAATCCAAGACAAAGGGCCTCCATCCCTCCGATCCGGCGTTTTTCTTGAAGAACAACTTGAAGATCATCAAGCGTTCTTCGCCGTCTTCAACTGTTCTTCGTCAAAGTCATCCAGAAACATCATTTGATCCAGAATCAAGGAGCGAATCCCTCTGATTAGACGTTTCTACCTTGAAGATTAACTTGAAGACTCTAAGTGTTCATCACCGCCTTCAAGTGTTCTTCATCAAGTTCGTTCGCAAACGCACTTCGATCTCGGAGGAAGGGGCTAAATCCCTCCGATCAAGTGTTTCCAGCTCAAGTTTGGAGTTTGAAGATTGTTCTACGCATATTCAAGACGTTCTTCACCAAAAATCTTCGAAAGACCTCGTTCGATCCAAAACAAGACAGTTCGTCTTTGGATCAAGCTTCAAGTCAAAGTCAAGCCCGGTCAAGTCAAAACCGACTTCAAAGCCAAGTCAAAGTCAAGACCAAAAGCTAAGTCAAGGTTGAAAGAGAATCAGAGGACCAAGTCAGAGAGAAGAACCCCAAAATTCAAGAAAATTGTTGTATTTCAATTTCAAGTGTTAATAAAATTTATTTACACAAGAATTGTTATCACAATGTCCTTATGGTGATTGTCTCTAGGACATATATACTAACAATCTCCCACTTGGCCTAGAGCCAATCACCTACATGTCTTACACTCAGACTCTCCAAGTGTCTAGTGTATACATGGTTATCTTAGTGAAAGGATTTACCAAGCTCTATGAGAATTCATTCAATTTTATTTCTCCTCTTGTTATGATCTCTCAGATCAAACATTAGCGCCTAAATACAAGCTTACTTTTGTTTATTGGATCTTGGTTCCTTTGTTTGTGCAATCGCACCAGTATTGTCCCAATAACACTTTATTGGACAACTGGTACTCGAAACTACCCCTAGTTCTTTCAAGAACTTTAAATCCAGACAGCCTTATTCCTAGCTTCTAATGCAACTTTGTATTTGGCTTTAGTTGTTGAATTTGCAACAGTTTCTTGTGTGGAACTATTCCAGCTTACTGTTCTGTCATTGAGTGTAAATACATGTTTTGACCATGACTCATAGTCATCGCAGTCAATACTGGAAACTAGCATTAGTGGGTCCAGCTACTACTAGATTTGCTTGTCCATCATGGGCTAAGAAATATTCTTTAGTTTATCTAAGACACTTTAGAATAATCTTAACAGCAGTCTAGCAATTTTATCTGGGTCATAATGATCTACTATTTGTACTGATGGCGTAGGCCATATCGAGCCTAATGCAAGTCATGTCCAACATGATTTGCGGATAGATGACCTCTTTTAGAGTACTCCACAGATAGTGCCTCAGTACCTTTTTATAGGTGGATGTGACACCCTAAACATCCTGCTAGATCTATCTTTAATAAACCTCTATGCCAAGGATGTAACAAGCTCGTCCAAGTCCTTCATCATGAAGCTCTTTGACGATCAATCTTTCTTGGATTGCATTAGCGAAATAATATTTTAAAATCAATATGTCATCTACATAAATGATGATAAAATATCATTCCCTTTGTATTTCAAATAAACACATGGATCTTCCGTATTCTAGACAAAGTCAAACAATTTGACAGCTTCTTCGAAACGGATATTCCAACTCCTAGAGGCTTGCATTAGTCCACTATTAGACCTCTAGAGTTTGCATACCAGATTTGAATTTGATCAGAATATAAAATTCTAATTGTGTCAAGCACACCTCCCTCTTGAGGTTTCCTTTTAAGGAAAGTCATTTGATATCCATCAAATATCCTAATCACAGTATTCAACTATTGCAAGTAAAATTTGAATGGACCTGATTTTACAACTAGTGAAAAATCTTGTCATAGCCATTAACTATGACCCTTTCCCACCAACCTAGCTTTGTGGGTTTAGATTTTGCCAGCTGCGACAGTCTTACTACAGATGACTCGTTTGCAGCCAATGAGTCTAATTCATTTAGGCAAATTCCACAAAGTCCTAGACTTTGATTAATATACATCATGTCCATCTCAAATCTCATAGCTTCGTGCTACCTCTCATAATTGATATCTAATATCATTTCAAAATAAGTCCTAGTTCGTCCTTGTCCAGGATTTTCACATCATCATATTTCTCCAAGAAACATTGAACCTGACAGGTGGACGACTAACCTTTTGGACTTATGGAGCTGCATTTGTATAGGTTATACATTCTGATCGTGAAGAGACTATCTTATGATGATCTAATCAACTGTTAGAGAGTTCTCAAGATCTACGCTTTCTTGCGTTTCTTGAGCAGGAGATCGTTCATTCAGCCTATTTTGGAATTTCTTGCAAATGCAAGGCTTTTCCAATTATGCTCCCACTTGCTGAAAGACGATCACCTAGTGATAGACTCTCACCATGAGAAACACTGAATGCTCCCACTGATTCTTTGTCGAGGTTCTCCGACAAGTCATCAGCCTCAGTATTAATTTGTGATTCTTGAATTTCTTCAAGCTCTATCTTTTTACGACCTTGTTCCTTAATGACATCGTCTTTACAAAGAATGTCGCCTGTCTAGAAACAATAAACTTTTGTTTCTCAAGAAGACACAACAATATCCATTCATTAATTTAGGATATCTCACAAAATAACAATTTTCAACTTTGGATTCCAACTTTTCAGTGAGTATCTTCTTCACATACGCAGGGCAATCCCACATTTTGATATGTGAGAGACTACTTCTTACCACATCATAATTCATACGATGTTTGTTTGGCTGACTTGGATGAAATCCTATTCAAAATGTTAATTGAGGTGTGGAGTTCATAATCCCAAAATTTTTGGAAGTAAGGAGAACTTATCATGTACCTTATCATGTCTAACATGATTTTGGTTCCTCCATTTGAACACACTATTAATTTGTGTTGTTCTAGGAGATGTCCATTTTGATTGGACTCCATGCAACTTCTAATAATCCAAGAACTCAAGTGAATGGTATTCGCCTCTTCGATCTAATTGAAGAGTCTTAATACTTTTCTCAAGTTATTCCTATACTTCTACCTTAAACTCCTTAAACTTTTCGAAGGCATCAGACTTGTGTATCATAAGATGCACATATCTATACCCAGAAAAGTTATCAGTAAAAGTGATGAAGTATCTGAAAAAACACAATTTGCTATAGTGGGTGTTAAACCGCATGTCACTATGAACCAATTCTAGCATTTTCTTGGTCCGTACTCATTTTCCCAGAAAATTTTACTTGGTCATTTCTTCTTTTGAGACATGATTTGCAATCTCCATAAGACTCCAAGTCAAATGGGTCAAGTAGTCTAACTTTCTTAACTTGCTATTCTTTCTCAACAGTATAACCACGTATACAGCCCCACATAAAATTGAGATTTCTTGATTATAAGTTTATGTCTCTTGTTTTATACATTGAGAGTGTCATGTCCATGATTTTGTACAGAAATGTGAGTCACATTTGACATCAAATACCTAACTGTAATAATCATTAGTGGACATGTTATCTCAGTAACAAAACGTACATGTTCTAGTGCCAGAAGCACCCAGTGCTTTATTCTTAGCAACATGAACCTTGTAACCTTTCTTCCTGTACCTTATCTACTCAAAGTAGAAGTACACATCCTCGATTATTCGCTGTTCCATTTGAACGTCACCCTTAGATTTCAAGGAATGAACTTAGAAACCTCTAAGTACTATTCTTTTGCTTCTTCTTGCCCTAGTGCTGGATCTAGCAGATGATCTCACCATGAGAACATTCCTTAAAATAGTAACTTCAAAAATTTCAAGCATGTTTTTCAACTTGGACATTGACACTTCTGTCTGATTCATGTTTCAGTTCACTATGAACCCTGAAATGAATCCAAAAGTGACTGACGAATAGCAAATCGAAAACATCGTCCCCTAAATAGGGTTTCTAGTTTCTCAATCAGCTCTATCATCTTCAAAACATGAGATAAAATGTTCCATCAGTCAAATATTCTACACCTGAACAGAATACTCATGATCTCATATTTCTCAAAATGAGACTTAGAGCCAGGAGACCTTCAAGTGATTGAGCATCTAACAAGGATTATTATTCTCATGCTACCTCTGAAACTCAGAGTTCATGCCAAGCAACATATCGTTTCTATTTCGCATCATCTTGATGCTTCTTCTGAACTTCTTCGTCAAACGAATTGAGTTTAGAAGAACTGTCTGCAATGGTAATCAGGATTAACGTGTCCAACACATATTCAATCATTTATAGCCTTAGCACCAAATGCATTTTTTGGTGCCAATCCAGAAAATTTTGGCCTAGCCAACTTGTTTAATTCCAGTATATAAATTTCAACAACAGATAATTCATATCAACCAACAGAGAAATAAAAGAACGGAAATTAAATCACATAATTCCTATAATCATTAATCAGCAATTCAAAATAAATGTGGCCTTTTAATTTATTTTGTCCCCATTATTTTCACATACTCAACGACCTCATTGGAAGAGTACGAATTTATATATAATATAAATTGTAATGGACTAGGATCCACATTCCTACTATCACAGCACCTGCTTGGGCTGATTACTGCAATAGCAGAACTGATAGGTCTCAAAACCAATTGCACTTTCTACAATTCCTAGTTGATCGAACCTAGTCCGATCGATGTCCCCTCAATGTTACCCTTCTTGGGCTGGTGAAACAAATTAGGTGGTTAACAACCATCACACGGTGACACTTTGTGTCCCTATAAAAGTTTCGTAAGATGTAACTCCGAGCAAAAGACTTGGGCCTTAAATACTCATGGAATGAAATCTCCGGTTTTATTTTAATTATGATGGAAGACATCATATATTCTAAATAAAATAAATATCCATTTATAAAAATTAAATAAATACGATAGAGTTATAAAATAATAACACAAAAGACAAAAAAAAAAAAAAACTCAATCAAAATAGATTTTTTTTCTTCATAGTTTTTCAGCCTTTGGGATTTTCTTTTTTTAGAAAGTAAATTTCTTACTTTCGATTTAATTAGAATTAGAAGACAAATAAAAAAAAAAATATTAATATTAAAAAAATAGTCGGTTTAATTGGTTCACATCGGTTTTGGCCGGTTCTGACTGGTTTTGACCGCTTCAACTGTAAAAACGATTTTTGAGTATAACCGGATTGATTTCAGGTTGATCCAGCCAGTTCGATCCAGTTCTAAAAAGAGTGATTTTAACAGATCCAGTTCTAAAAAGAGTGATTTTAACGGTTAAATTGACGATCAAATCGATCAAACCGCCAACTGGTGTCCAAATTAGTTTGATCATTTGTCCAATTAAGAAATAGAAAATTTCGAAAATCCAAGAAGACTGCATAATCCGTCCTTGCATTCAATTCAAGTATTCATTCACCATGTCTCAAAATTCATTGCTATTATAAAGCTACTTCTTAGAAGAAAAAGAAAAGGACTAGAGAAAAAGAAAACCCAAACAAACGGGCTTTGCTTAAGACGCACCTCTCTCTCTACACGCTTGAGAAGGTGCTGAACACGAAGTACGCAGACGGAAACTGTGCAACCAATTTCTTCAGGTAATTTTCTCACCGTCATATTCCATTTCCATCTGAGTTGGAATATTTCTGCTATCTTTTGTTGATTAGCGAGCATTCTATGGTTTCTTTGTCTCTCGGTGTGACTTTTGCTTGTGGAATGTTGGCGAAGGACTTCCAATTTTTTCCTCTGGGAACGAAACGATCAAGCGGCAAATTTTTACTAGTTAGTTTCCCCTGCTGCAAATGCTGAACAAATTTTATAACTCTGGATATATATGGAAACGATGATGCGGGTTGTGGAACCAGTTAGAGATGTAGCTCAAAGAGTTCGGTTTACTGGTCATATAATTAGAGATGCAATTCCATGATCTCGATTTTCATTGGTTTTTTACAACCCTGCGGCTTCGCTTGGAAATTCATGTGCGCGTTGTATAATGATTTCTGCATTTTGAAACGTGGATTCAACTGCTGGACATCAGATTGTAGTTGTTCATTTGACTCGCTTATTTGCAACTCTTCTTGGTCAACCTAATTTATCTGATTTTTTTTTTTTAGTATTGGCTATGGTATGTTAGATACTAATATATGTTTATTTAATCGAGTTAAAAAAATATGGTTTTTGTGTTGCACAATGGACATCATAAATAGCTTACTTTGAGCTTGGAAGTTATCTATTTGGCTATATTTTCCATGCATCATTATAATTTCCTCAAGGATCTTGTAGCTCAACATAAACCCAATTAATGACTTTACAAATATAAATATAAATATTATATGTATGAATATATGCATGTATATGTGTGTGAAGTAAATTTCATTATTTGCTACTCTTATAGTGCTGCTTAAGTATTAGTTACTATATATAGTTGCCTGAGGTCGTATATTAAAAGCATATTAAGTTACCCTCTGTGTCAGGGATAAAGGTAAATGGACATTTTGACATTGGGGTACTAATAGGGGGTTTCATGTCTTTCAGGAAGACCATGTTGATGCCTGTCATTTGTCTTCACTGAGTTGTCTAAAACAAAAAATTTGAAGTTATAGTTTCTTTGTTCATATTTCTTGTACCTTCTCTATGAGGTGTTAGTGGCTCTATTCAGAAGACTCTAAACCTTTTACAATTTGCTAATGAGACAAAAAAACCTATACAAATTGACACAAACATGAACATACTATTGGCTCATGGTGGCTAATCATGTTAGGAACTTTGATTTTATTATTATTTTTTTTTTGCTTCTACACCTTATTCATGATCTGCATTTTTCATATCATTTAATTTTCTTTACTGCGATAACTATGAGTATGTGAATTATAAAGTTTCCGACTTTTTTGGTGGTAGCGGAGGCTTTGAATTTAAGTCACGGATGGGACCTGTGAGAGGGAATAAAAGGAAAAGGAAAATGGAGAAGAAAGCTGAAGAAAATTCTTTGGTCTCTGGTTCTTCAGAGGATGGCTCTACTGATTGCTGGGATGTTCTATCAAAGACAATTACTGGTAAAGTCAATAAAACACTTGTTCATCTAACTGTCAATTCATATTGCAATGTTCAAAGATCTACTGCTATTATATAGTGTATTTATATGTGTTTTGATATCTTAATTTGTTTATCAAAGACTATGCACTTTTATTTGGCAAAATGCAGATTAATGTGCTCCAGTATAAAAAAAAATACAAGGTTGTTCTGATCTGGTATTCCTTAAGTAACTCCATGATTATAATTTATAAAGTAGTCTGGCTTCGCCAGTTGTTTCTAAAGTCTGAAAATCTCCAACTAGAGCCAATAACGTAGAATTGTCTTCCTTTTGGCGGGGGAGGGGGAATTAAAATATGCTTACTCATTCTGTTACAGGCATAGCTTTCAGTGGGGAGTTCGTAAGTAAAGCTAGATGAGAGAAACTGTTTTCCCGGTTATCCTGCGGCCTTAGTTGAAAAACTGTTGGATAGTGCCTAATGTTAGGAACACAGTTTAAAAATACTCTCGTGCATTTTGAATATTAGATGTATTTGGGCATATTCCCAATTTAGAAGTTTTATCATAATCGTATCTGTGGTGGGAGTTGTGATAACTTTAGCTGGTGATAGGCCCAGCGTCATGTTTGACCTTATAGCCTCTTTTGTCACAAAGAAGTATTTGCTGAATTTCCGAATGATTTTATTAAAACTTGAAAATACTAAATTATAAACCATTCCAGCATCTCTATAGAAAATTAAAATGTTGCAGCAAGTAAAGGAAAAAAAAATTACTTTTTAGTCTAAGTCATCAAACAGTTCTCTTGTTTTTCTGACATTATGAAGAACGATTTATTTTGACTATTCTTGTTCAGACAATATTTAAACAACAAAGTCATAGCGCCTTATTGTGAAAAAAATACACGTATACAAAAATCTTCTATTCTTTCAAGTTCATATCCTCATGAGCAGCCTAAACAACTTTGGCTACTGCATATTGAAATTAGTATTTTCCTTACCACAATTATGTTGACGCCGTTATGGGCCACAACTTCTTGGAAAGTTTCATTAAATTACAAACATAGTTAAGATACTCGCCAATTATTTGCTATTTAGCTCCTTGTTTGTATCATTCCTGTATGATGATCTTAATTTTCTCAGTTAGACTGAGGATGCAAAAACTAACATGCAATTTGATGGAAAGATGGTGTGTTTCAATCCTGTTGAAGTATGTTCTTCATTATACCAACTACTTTCAGTTAACGGGTAATTGGTATCCGTTAGATATGGACTCAGTGTTGAGCCTAAAAGTTCAATTTAATCTTAAACTCTTCGCGACTCAGATAACTTCATTTCCTTGGCACTGTGGTTTATTAAAATGGTTGTCCCAGTTGAGGTTTTTAGGGATGGCAATTTCCTACAAACCCAATGCAAAAGCTTCTGTCCTCCCCGAATGAAGAACCATATTGACCCAATTATATAATGTACAATAATTGATCAATGTTGGGCTCATCTTTGTTACTTAAAGACTGTATATTTTAGGTGCTGTACATGTAATTAGTTAATAGCCATTTATAAGTTGACCATCACTGATGAATATTCTCCTGAGAAGTTTAAGCAGAATAGATTATTGTTTGATAATCCTGAACATATTTGAACACACCCTGATCGAAAGGAGGTTTGTATGCTTAGCATAGACCCTGTTGAAAACTGCCTCTGGTACCCATTTCATGTTGGTTCCTGATTCACCAATTTAAGGTTTGTCATTTGAGATTCAAAATGATGAGCCTTTCTATGATATATAATATGATTAATCATGATGCCTACCTTAAGCTCTGCACAAGTCTTGGAAATGGAAGTTGGAACTGTTGTGCCCAATTCTCTCTTTGAATCCAGAAGAGACAATTATACTGTTAAACCAGTACTTGTGTGCAACAGGTGAGCTGTGGAACTCAAGTGTATTTAAAGGTATCAGTTGTTTTAAATGATAGTTTGTTAGTATTAGTTGCTTTTTTAAAATATTAGTTGTGTACAGTTGCACCATACAATTGTTGTACAAGAGCGCTACTCGAGCTTTGCTATGCTCTTTCAATTTCCATCTGAGATTTGTATAATCTTCTGTATCATTTTGCAGGCAGTCCTTCATCATCACAACTACCAGACAAGTTCAAATCTACATTCAAAGTGTCAAGAAAAACGTTCGACTACTTATGCTCCCTAGTCAAGGACCACATGATGGCTAAAACATTCGCCTTCACAAATGGCAAGCCAATGTCGTTAAACGACCAGGTTGCCTTAGCACTAACAAGACTTAGCTCTGGTAACTCACTAATTACAATAGGTGACTCATTCGGGGCCCACCACTCAACTGTCTCTCAAATAACATGGCGCTTCGTGGAGGCCATGGAAGAAAAGGGGCTTCACCACATCCAGTGGCCTTCAACACAAGAAGAATTGACACAGATCAAACGCAAGTTCGAGGCCATCCGAGGCCTCCCAAATTGTTGTGGGGCCATTGACACGTGTCACATAACTATGCTGCTGACATCATCAGACCAAGAAGCCAATTCTTGGCTCAATAAAAGGGGTAGCTATAGCATGGTCCTGCAGGCAGTCGTGGACCCTGATTTGAGGTTCCGTAACATAATCACAGGATGGCCCGGGAAGATGAATGATTTGTTGGTGCTCCAGAGTTCGAATTTCTTTAAACAATGCGAAAAAGGTGAGAGGTTGAATGGAGATAAGATTCAGTTATCATCAGAAATAGAGTTAAGAGAGTATTTAGTTGGTGATTCTGGGTTTCCGTTATTGCCTTGGCTCGTGACTCCATATCCAGGGAAACAAGTTTCGAAAATTGAAGGCGAGTTCAATAAGAGGCTAATTGCAACTCATGCTGTGGCTCAAAGAGCTCTGGCCAGATTGAAGGGTGTTTGGAAGATGATTCAAGGGGATATGTGGAGACCAGATAAGCATAGGTTGCCCAGGTTTATACTTGTTTGCTGCATTCTTCATAATATTGTTGTCGACATGGAGGACAACGACGACTACGACATTTCTGATGACTTGCCCCTGTCCCTCCAACATGATATAGGGTACAAGCAAGAGGTCTGTGAATCGGTTGACAACGCAGCCTCAATATTAAGGGACAAATTATGTAGGTATTTTTCTGGTAAATAGCTTGTGATTGTTGGAGCAACTACTTTACCTTCTATCTTTCAGTATAGAGGTTTTCCTTTTCTTTTCTTTTTTTAATCTTTTTTTTTTAGATTGAATTCTTCTATTAAAAAGGCAACCTTGAATGACAACAATTGTGATATATGATTTGATCATCAATACGCTGAAACGTTGTTGAATTTTGATCGGGAAGATGATGCAAATGGATAATTGAAATTTAAAATGAACAATTTTGAGAGAAAGAGAGTAATTTGAAGGAGTAACACATGAACCAATAAAAAGTAAATATGTGGGTGTAAAGTTAAATAATAAAATAAATAAAAAATTTATTTTATTAATTTTTGTGAGTAAAATAATTTTTCTTTATGTGTGTGAAAGTAGAATTAAAATGTTTAAATAAGATAAATATTAAAGTAGTCTTGGTTTCTCAATTCGTAGGAAAATGATACTGGCAGCAATGAAAGATGGTTGAACATAAAATTGCGAATTTTTTAACCTAAGGAACATAAATTGCTAATGCAAACATGAAAAGCTCTCTAATGTGATGGACATATTACGCAAATTTTCTTAAATTTGAATTGTTCTATTAAAACTAGGATTAATTGAAAAATAAATAAAATATTATATAAATTATTTTCAGAATATAAACCACTTTATGATATAAAATTTATATTTATAATTTTTTTTTTTTTATTAAAATATAATTCATGATATGAAACACCTACACAAAAAAAAATCATCACCCTGTAACACTTTTTTTTTTGCTTTGCAATTTGATAACACCTTTTTTTTTTTTTGCTTTGCAATTTGATACGCCACCCATTTAACTTTTACAATTAATTGTATTTGACAATTTTATGGCAATGATTGAATGACATGACTGTTGGATACGTTACATGGAATCCACGTAAATATCATCAAATTAAATCATTTAAAAAGAATTAAATAAAATTTTCAGTACACATTGTTTAAGATATGTTTTTATAGTTAAAAACATATTTTAAAGACTTTTTTTTTTCCAAAACATAAATCTTATTTAACAGCAACCGCATGAACTTTATATAACATATCCTACAATCACGCTATTTAATTATTGTAAAAAAATTATGAGATGCCATTGACTTGCCAAACTAAAAGATGTTGTCTATTCAATCGTAATAAAAAAATATATTACAATTGATAAAAACAATAAAAGTGGTAAAAAAAATTAAAAATTAAAAATAATTCAATTAACCCTCACAACTAAAGGCTTTACTGTATATAACGATTTACAATTAAATTAGTGGTACTTGAATAGTAATCAGAATTTGTTTTACTGCCTCCATTTCTAATATTTATTTTCATCCATCCTTCAAATTTATCTCATTTTAAAAAAAAAAAAAAAATTATTATCACAATAATAAAACAATCACTTTATTTATTAATAAACCCCACAATTATTTCACAATATTCTTACTTTATCTCATTTTTCTTAAAACGTGAGATTAAATTTTGGTACAGAGGGAGTCTTACTTTTAAATTCTTTCAAGTATTATTGCTTAATCAGAGATGCTGAGAGTAAAACTAAATATTATTACAGATGATGTGGTGAATTTTAATAGCTCCAAAGGATATTTATATATACTCTCTCTGTCCCAAAATAAACTTCACACTTTCCTTATATGGACGTCCCAACTCTTTCTTCATACCCCAAAATAGGAAACAACTCACACTCACAAAAGTCAATAATATACACTTTTTTATATTTTATTATTTAACTTCACACTCACATACTTCACTTTTTCTTAATATGCGTGAAACTTCACCTATGAAGAAAATGTGGGACGGAGGGAGTACATGGAATGAACAGAGTGGTTCAAGAATGTACAACACAAGCAAAGTGAGAGTACCACACACAAACTCATGAACATTTCTTCTTTTTTCCAACATCACATACCACACACAAACTCATGAACATTTTTCCAACATCACATCTCTTCAGCTAATCGCCAACTGCAAAATGGAACACAGATTTTAAGTTTAGTTTATCAACTGAGAATAAGCTACTTCTTCAACTTCACTTGAATTCTTGACTCTCTCTTCCATCGACACCGTACTATTTAACTAATTTCCTTTCAAATTAATCTGCTCGTTACAACACGTAAAGATTTCGGTTACCCCTTTATCTCTATGCTTGAGAACTCGGAAAATTGCTGGCTCCATCTCCCATGAAAATCATGAATCTGTTAGTCCATTGCTGCTTAACAGCATCCGAAACCAAAGTGTCTGCGATGAAAGGGTTCCAAAGGTCCCCTTGTGGACTAGCAAGAACCCAATTGACTTTCATTGGTGGGGCCAAGAAAGACGAAGCCCGTGCATTCTCTTGAGATTTGCTTTTCTTTATCGAAGAAGAGCTCTAACAAGAGCAAAGCATGGAATAATCAGATATACTCCAAATTGAAATAAGAAACCTGAATGATAAATTTGATCTCACCTTAGAATGATTTTCCAGTTTGAAAACCTTTGCTAGGGGTTTGTTTTCCATTATTTCTTCTAGAGTCTTGGACAAAGGAACATTTTCGTTATCATCCAGTTCGGCCAAGAACCTCTCAACAGCAACCAGGGATCGGAACTTTTGTCCCGTTTCAGGTTCATAGTAATACTGTGTGACAAAGTTACTTTGAGAGATTATACGTTTACTAATAATTCGTGCACAACTACAATCGTTTAGTGAAAACAACTAATACTGACCAACTAATAAATTTTTGCAAAACAACTAGAACCATTTAAAAATACACTTGTACTGTCAAATAAATATTTGACATTTTACTATGATGCAGAAAGAAGATAAAAATTAATATAATTTGTAAATAGGACATTACTTTGTCCGTGAAGTCCATAAATCTACGAGGTACTTCCTCAACGATCCAACCATCAGGAAGAATATAGGGTGCTGCCCGAACAGGTCTTCCAGAAGTCACATTGGCCAAATGGTTATTGCTTAGTTCACCTCTCAATCTCCACAACTGCAGTGGCATTTTCATCAAAAATAGGAATTATATAACATAAGAACACACTTTCAAGTTCACCAAATCTTTTTTCTTAATTTCCAACTGCGGTGTGATGCAATAAAAAAATATTGAGAGAACAATACTATGTTGCATACGCCAAATGGCTCACCAAGTTATCAACCTCATGACCTCCTGTTGTAAATTCAAATGTAAAGATGTTCTAATTTTCTTATTATCCACCTACGCTAACTATACCTCGCTTCAGATAAACTTTAAATCGTGATAAAATTGCAATTTGGTAAGAAATCATGATAAATCGCAACTCGGTCTCTCCCTTTCGATTAGGGCAAAAGCTCAAGCAAGCAAGTCCTCACTAATTAAACTTGCTCTGTTAGAAGCATTGCAATAAATAACTATTTGCAGTATAATGTGCAACTTTTATAGCTTATTAGCTTCAGAAACGCTTTCAAAGCTAAGATCAAAGAAAGACAAAGTCGAACTTGTTACCTTTCCACCAGAAACAATCATCCTTCGCTGCCTATAATTCTGCAGAAAAAACAGCAAATTAAACTGATGTGAAACATTGACGAAAACAATTGTCCAACACATTTTCTATGCATCAAAACATAAAAAAGAAATCAACCAAATCAACATTTTTCCTCTTTCAACTGCAGAAATTAAAGGATAAATATTACCCTGAAAGAGGGAAGAAGCCTCGTTCTATTACTGAGGGTTCTACTTCTACAGGGGTACTCTTCCCCATTGAGGTACCTATGAACTTCCTTTACTGATCTGAATTTTCTTCCAGAATCTGGTTCATGATAGTACTGCATGTACCCAAAAAATGCAGAAATTCTTGTAATTAAATGATTTAGGGCAAATATTTAGATAGTAATTGAAAAGGACAAGAAATTGAGAGATGAAATTAGAGCTGATCAAGTGATGAACCCGGTCAGAGCGGATGCCGTCTCGCCGGGGTACTTCTTCGATCGACCAGCCACTGGGGATGGTGGGCGGCACCACCGCGAGGCGGCGGTCGGCATAGGGTACCAGCATTGAATTTGACGGTGAGAGGGTGGAGGTGCGGTGGAGGCGCCGCTCCATGGTATTGGAATCTCTCTTTCTCTCTCTCTCTCTCTCTCTGCCTGTTTTATTTTGTTGTTAGTGATGTCCACTTGTGGCCTTGTGCTGGTTTTGACATGGTTTTTAATGCATGTTTTATTAATTTATTTTGGCTAATTTTTTTTTCTTTATTCAATAGTTATCATTTTGTGGTAAATGTTAACTAGCTGCGTTAACTCCAACGATACTGTCCGTTCAATTTGTCGTCTTGTTCAAAATACGATAGTAATGGACCATATGTTTTTTGATTTTTTTTTAAGTACTTATCCTACTCATTACACCTATTAATATATAGAAACACTCGTGTGAAATATTTTCACAACGTAAAATGGGTTAAATTAACTAAAAACACACATATTCCAAAACAACTTGCGGATCAAAGACCGGGTCAACCAAACAATGCACGAATTTTCTACCCACAACTCAAAAAAAAAAACTTAATTTACTCAGCAAAAAATCGACGGTGAACAAAATAAAAATAAAAATAAAAATGACAACAACAAAGAGTAATACAACGGCGACAAATGACGACAACAGATGAAAAATTCCGATCAACAAAGCAAGGAAATCATTTGAAGGAGGTCGAAAACAACAAGTCATGGTAAAATCAAGCAAAACAAGATGAAGAACACACATATTATGGACGATTATTTCTCAGATTGCCAAATAATATCAACAACAAATTCTACAGGTTCTACAACATGTAATGAATATATAACACATTGGAAAAATATTACAAAAATATGTGTTACTCAATGTACAAATATATGTTACTATTAATACTATGTTACTTTATTAATATATGTATATTACTATATAAAACACACAGTGTTACTTTTTACTGATGGTTAAAAAAATGTTACAGAATTTAATATGTATGCATAATTAAAAGAACAACACATTAAAAAAATCTTACTCAAATATGTGTTACTCAATGAAGTATATGTTACAAAATATAATATGTGGTGTTACATATTGCAATTCTGTTAATTTTCGCAAATATTATGTTACTAAATGAACATATGTATGTTACTATATATATATATATATTACTTATTATAAAACTGTAATTTAAAAAAATATTATGTTACTAAATGAACATATGTATGTTACTATATAACATACATTATGTTACTTTCACTGATGGTAAAAATATATACTGTTTCAACACCAAATATGTTAGTGATGGAAAATATGTTACAAAATGAATGCATATGTGTTACTATATAATATACATAGTGTTACTTTAACTAAATGAAATATATGTTACTTATTTCATAATTGTGTGTTACTATTTATAATAAACAATGTTACATTGCAGGAATATATCATGAACCAGAGAGTGATTTTCAACCTACTGCTGAGGAAGCCAAAAAAAAAAGAAAAGACAAGATTGCCAATGGAATTTGACACTAAATCACCAAATGCTCATTTGATATAAAATCAGAAACTCATTATCTATAGTTCATTTCTATAATACATTGAGTGTTGGATTCTGTACAAGAAGTCTATATTACTTTTGTCTTGAGTCAGTGTTACAAGGTAGCATTAATTGTGTTACTAAAAAACTATGTTACTTTTTTCTTAAGTTCATGTTACAAAATAGAATACACTGTGCTACAGTAAATTCATTGATTGTAGTCGTTAAGATTCACTTGTTTTTTTTTATGTTGTGATTGCTTATATGATCATTACAATATGTGTTACTTTTGTCTTGAGTCAGTGTTACAAGGTAGCATTAATTGTGTTACTAAAAATTTATGTTAGTTTTCCCTTAAATTCATGTTACAAAATAGAATACACTGTGTTACAAAAAATTTACTTATTGAAAAGTTTTTAATTTTCTCTTGGCTTTATGTTAATGATTTTATATTACCATCAAAATCTGTGTTACAATTGACTTAGTTATATGTTACAAAATAGAATAAATTGTGTTACTAAAAATTTATGTTAGTTTTCCCTTAAGTTCATGTTAAAAAATAGAATACACTAAGTTACAAAAAAAATATTGATTGAAAGGTTTTTAATTTTCACTTGTTTTTATATTAATAATAGTTATATTACAATAAAAATCTGTGTTACAATTGACTTAGTTATATGTTACAAAATAGAATAAATTGTGTTATTAAAATCTATGTTACATTTTACTTGTATATATGTTACTATTAACTTATATATATGTTACTATGCAGACTATAATTTGTTACTCATAAAATTTTAATTTTAACAAGATAAATAAAAATGTGTAAAATTACCTCAATAATCTTCATTCAAACTCCCAGATTTTTTAATCAAAAACTTATCTTTAAAACACATAAAAATATATTACAAAAAATAATGTTACAATATTTAATAAAAAGTTGTGTTTACTATTTAAATTTTTATACCTTATGTTGGGTGAATTCCCAACACAATATAATACCTAAAAAATTAATCCTGTCAAACATAAAATTTAAAGAATAAACATAATACTTTTAAACATGTACCAAAATACTAAATATACCAACAACAATTAACATTAACTGCACAAAACATAAAAACATTAATGCCTACCCCAACACTAATATACTATATCAACAAAAAGCCCAAGTCTTACCCCACACATTAGCAAAATACATGTACAAAAAATCTCGTGACTGCCCAAATAGTTAATTGTCAAGTGTAATTGTTAAATTCACATCCCGGGGGCGCCGCGCGTCACAAAAATAGGGGCTTCACAGTCATCACTTCTTGGTATCATAAAAATGTCATGTACATCATCACGAGTAATGACAAAATTTCGTGAAAATGTGAGGATTAAAATTCTCCATAAGCCACTTCAGCATGGGGTACCCACTGCACTTTGTCATATTCAGATTCAATAAACCACCAAAACCCTATGCTCCTGACTGCTTCCTTTTGAGCATTGTTCAGAATTTCAATTAGTTCAAAAACAGAAGTAGGTTTACTATATAGAGTGAACTCTCTAAAAAAGAATATTTTTAATAAATATATGTAACATAAAATGAACAAATACAAAAAAATATAATATATATATAAAAAGAACCGTACCTTGACTGTTGAGATGATACAATAACAATTGTAGTGCTCTTACTAGCACCATGCCTACCCCGCCTCCTAGATGGAGCAATAGGTCCTATAATCATTAAAACTAGTGAATCATCTACAAATGACCCATCTGAATTTGTAGCCATTGTATAATCTGTAACAGAGGTAAAAAAAAAAAAACAAGAGTAAGTAATGGATAATGTGTTACAACTGAATAATATGCATGTTACAAATCAATATTATACATGTTACAAATCATTAATATATATGTTAAAACTAAAAAAAAAATGAATGTTATAATTACAAGATCAATAAAAAACAAAAAATATGCATGTTATTACATAATAGATCAAATGTTCAAACTGTCAGAAGGAATGAGTCTTAAATCCACCGAACAAACTAAAGTAGTGGTAACCTGACCAAGTTGACTGGAGATCCCAAGATCTTGGTTCAACGAGAAAACTAAGCTGTAGAAGTTAGACGAAATACTTGGTAATCCGACCATTCCTTAGAAGATAGTACACCAAGTATAGAACCCGGAGGTGGTGTAGGTTAAGTCTGAAGACTTTTAATGAATCCTAATATCCTAGTAAGGATAGAGTATTACGGGATACTCAAGAGGATTTCACCTACGTAACTGTGAAGTGAGAGGCCGCTTCAAATATCATGGATATTAAACACTTATAAATCCAAAGGGTGTCCATGGCCGAAAAGGATAAAAATGTGAGAACAAGAATGAACGTAGAGACTGTATTGTGTCACAGCTCGCTGTCTCGGTACACACTAAGGTGGAATAGTTCAAGGCATTGTGTCTACTAGGCCACCGGTGTATCCGGTTAGCTTGACTATGGAAGGTTCAAAGCTCCAAGCTACCTGTCCAAATACGGCATCGTCTCACTTGGACTGGGCTGTGTGTCTGTATGTTTATGGGTGTAATTTCCACTCATGTGGGGGATTGTTGGAAATATTTAATATTTGATTAAGTATTAATTGGTATTGTTTGACCAATAAAATGAAAAGGTTAAAATCAATATCTCAGATGTTAATTGGTACGAGTGTGTTCTACTCTCGGAGTAGATGAATTTAATGTATTAATACTCATAAAACCAATTAATGGTGAGTGAGAAATTGAGTCAATAAATCAAAGTTTAAAACTTTGAATTAGGGAGATAATTAATTATGTAATAAGTTAACAAAGCCAATCAAACTATAGTTGATTGATTGGCAATCAAAATTGCCACACGCGCGTGCCGAGCCGAGCCCGTGGCCGTGGCCTTGGACTTGGACTTGGATCTTGGCAATTGGACTTTGGATGGGTCAAGCTCATACCGAAAGTTGACTTCGTAAGTACAGATTCGATGAATCTGAAGCTGACGTCTAGATGACTCAGCAATGGTCAGGTTCAATGAACCTAAGCTGACTCAGCTCTGACTCGTATCAGCATAAAACGTGCAAGAATTCTTTTTATGGCAGGTCAACCGGATTGATTGCATATCAATTCCCTAACTGCTAACCTTCCTCAAAATCCGTCCGTCAGCATTAATGCTGACACGGTTTTTCACTTATAAATAGGTGTCCTCATTTCATTCAGAGAACACACACAAACACACCGATCTCTCTCTGTCCAAAAACTCTGCATATAGCTTCTAGGTGCAGTCTAGTCCTAATGTCCTTCTGTTCGCCAGAACTTCAAGTCCTGCGATACACTTATAAGCAATTATGCAAGAGCTCTAAATAAAATAGCTTATACCCAAAGAAATCAAATGAAACAACCTTAAAGAAATGAACTACTTTATTTTCATTAACCTTAGACTTATTATTTTGCACCTAAAATATATAAAAATTAAAAAAAATATAGTCAAAATAGGTTGACTATGTACACAAAAGTAATTATTTGAACCAACAAAGTAGAATAATTAAATTGCAGAAAGAATTGAAATAATATCACCAGTGGTAAGTTAAGAATGAAGAACTTCAGTCCAAAATGAAATTGAACAATCCCTCTGCTCTAGTTCTCACTCCAAGGCATTGATTGAATCTACTCAATGAATGAAAATGAACTCAACTCATTTATGTTTCATACTAATTCCTACTGCTTGATGGAAAAGAAAGAAAATATTGAAATTCCAACCCTATACTCTACTGCATACTACTGCTGCTTCCTACTCTGTTCCTAGAAAATGACCAACTCCCTCTTGTATATATTACATATTCTAAGAAAAATGTACCATGTTCCTTACTTTCCAAAACTCACGGTCTTTTTTCTATAACAGTTTCATTCTTTTTTTTTATTATGCACCCTCTTTCTTTTTACGTTTCTTCATAAATGACGTAATTAAGAAAATTGAAACTCATTTAAACCACATTAAAGACATCATGTTAGAAGAAATGTAAAGAGAAAACTTAATTGTAAATCAAATGCTAAATATTAAACTATGTGTTGTTGCAAAGGAGGCTAATTAATGACTTCCTAATTGCTCATCAAATTAGAAAACATTCAGTCGAGAATCGAGTCTAACGCAGTTCCATTTGCACATGATCATATAAATATATAGACTATAATAATCTAAAATACCAACTCGATCATTATCAAACGGACTGCAACCTTTTTCTGTCCGTGAAGATCCCACCAGAGCGCCTTCTACTTCTAATAGGCCATGAACTAGATCCGAATTATTCTCAACGAGTCCATAAGAAGTGATCCCATTTTTTTCATCGGGTCCGGGTAGAGACCAAAGATCTTGAGCGACCGATCCGGCAGAACAACTCAAAAGATAAAGAAGTATCGTTAATTTCTTCATTCTCGTTCCAAGTTCGAAGTACCATTTCTACAAATAAGAATCCCCTTCGTTACATGATTTCTTCTTCATATAGATAGATACAGGATCTATGGGGCAATTATTTAGAAGTACATTTTGTGCTACAGCCCTTCCTATCTAATAGAAAAAGATCCCTTGATCCTCAACCGATATTACCTGGGATCGCAAATCCCAAGTTTGTCTATGAAGCGTGGATCTAATTGTATTAGTGTCTATAATTGATTTCTTCTGTGTAATACTAATCGATAGGACCTCATTGGTAAGTGCTACAAGATCTCTTGCATTGGAACCCATGGTTATGGACCCGAATCCGTTAGTATGGAACATTTTCTTTTCCAAGTGAAATCCCTTAGTATATGAAAGAGTGAAAAAATGTTTTCGTTGTTGTGGAATAAGAAGTCCTTGTATCTTAATGCACATATTTAATTTATTCGGAGCTATTAGAGCGGGATCCACTTTTTGGGGAATATGAGTCGAAGCAATTAACAAGAAATATTTCTAGTGGAACATCTTTCAGAGAGATGGTTCACTAATAGACAGACGGATAAGTAATTCGACTCATTCACATCCAGATCATGAATGTTCGGAATCCATATTATGCAAGGAGATATTGCTTTTGCAATACTTTAAATTATTATAGTCTATATATTTATATGATCATGTGCAAATGGAACTGCGTTTGACTCGATTCTCGGCTGAATGTCTTCTAATTTGATGAGAAATTAGGAAGTCATTAGTTAGCCTCCATTGCAACAACGCACAGTTTAATTTTTAGCATTAGATTTACAATTAAGTTTCCTCTTTACATTTCTACTAATCTTATGTATTTAATGTGGTTTTAATAATTTTCAATTTTTTTAATTACATCTTAACTGAAGAACGTAAAAAGAAATTAAGATGATGCATGATGGAAAAAGGAATGAAACTGTTACAGAAAAAAGACCATGAGTTTTGGGAAAGTAAGGAACAAGGTACATTTTTCTTAGAAGATGTAATATATATATATATAGGAGGGAGTTGGTCATTTTCTGGGAACATAGTAGGAAGCAGCAGTAGAGTAGAGGGTTGGAATTTTAATTTTTTCTTTTCCATCAAGCAATAGGAATTAGCTAGTTTGAAACAAAATTGAGTTGAGTTCATTTTCATTCATTGAGTAGATTCAATCAACGCCTTGGAGTGAGAATTAGAGTAGAGAGATTGTTTCAATTTCATTTTAGACTGCTTTCTTCATTCTTAACTTACCACTGGTGATATTATTTTAATTCTTTCTGCAATTTAATTATTCTACTTTGTTGGTGCAAATAATTACTTTTGCGTACATATATAGACAACCTGTTTTGAGTGTATTCTTTCTAATTTTTCTATATTTTAGGTGCAAAATGATAAGTCAAGGTTAACGAAAATAAAGTAGTTTATTTCTTTAAGGCTGTTTTATTTGATTTCTTTGGGTATAAGCTATTTTATTTAGAAGTCTTGCATGATTGCTTATAAGTGCACCTTTGTCACTTGGGAATTATAATTATAGAGAGCATGCACTAGGAACCAAATGCTTTTAATTTATGCAGTTTAATTAAATAAGCCAATTTTTTGTAGAATGGGTTGGGACAGGAGCTCCAGGGATTGCAAAATTGATCAATATTTAGTAAATAAAACAAACATAATTTAAAATATTTCAGCTATGGAATATACTGTGGTTTTTTTCTCCTTTTTTGTATCTTGAATGACCTTTCCTCGCATATATTTTCTTTTTCTATGTTTAATTATATGATCATATCATATTGATAGAATATCATGGTTGATTGAGTAGATTTATGTTTTGATACAACAATTTTGCTTATTTGATGTAGATAGAACATGGCGTGAACTTCTCTTAACTATAGGAGACGTAGATTGATGTGTACTTTGTGGAATATGTATGGAATGCTTATGGTTTGTACGGTTGTCATACTCTATCAAATTGCAATTCTTGCACACAAAAAATATAAGACTCACCAAATAAAAAAAAATAAGAAAGACAGATAGCTCGTATGAAATGGATGTTCTCCCTTACGAAAGAGAGTGACAAATTTTGTATTAGTGAACTTCGGATGGATAGAAGTATGTTTGCAAAATTATGTGAATGGCAAGAGATGTAGGGGGTTTAAAATCAATTAAAAATTCATCTCTTGATGAAATTATGGTGATGTTTCTCTATATTTTGGCACACCATAGAAAAGTAGAACTATCAGCTTGTTTTTTCAACAGAGTGGGGAGACTGTGAGTCGTCAATTTTATCTCTGCCTTCGAGCGGTTTTGTAGCTACATAACTTATTGCTTAAAAAACATGCACTAATACTCGATGGCCACCAAGATGACAGATGGGAATCATTCAAGGTAATTACGTCTATTTAATTGAATTATTATTATTATTATTTAATTATGTTATTGAACAAATTAGTATTACATGTGCTTTATAGGGTTGTTTGGGTACATTGGATGGTACTTTCATTCAAGTGACGTCTCCTAAAGAAATAAAAACCGAGCTATCATACAAGAAATGAGGGAATATTGCTACAAATGTTTTAGGAGTATGTTGTCCAAACATGCAATTTATATTTGTTTTGCCTGGTTGGGAAAGTTCTACTCATGATGGTTGCGTTCTTCATGATTCCATCAGTAGGCCCAATAGACTTAAAGTCCCTCAAGGCTGTTACTATTTGGTCGATGCTGGATATTGCAATTCTGAGGGCTTTCTCGTGCCTTATGGTGGACACAGATATCACCTCAATGAGTTTGATGGTCATCGACCTGAAGAGCCTGAAGAGTATTTTAACATGAAGCACTCTAGAGAAAGAAATGTCCTAGAGAGATGTTTTGGCTTGTTGAAAGGGTGTTGGAAGATTCTAGCCTCCCCTTCCTTTTTCTCAATGCAAAGTCAAGTTCACATTATCATTGCTTGTTGTCTGTTGCACAACTTGATCCGAAAATTCATGAATAATGACCCTCTAGAAAATTTAAATAATGAAGAAGAAGAAGAAGAAGAAGAAGAAGAAGAAGAAGTAGAAGAAGAAGATAAACATGAAGGTGAAGGTGCAGGTGAAAGTGACAATGAGCAAACTCATAATGAGTTTGAAGTTCAACACATTTGAACAACTGTGTTAATTAATCAATGGACCGCTTTTAGGAACAATATGGCTGCTGAAATGTTTAATAATTGGATAAATGAAATCTTAGATATGGAATGATTATTTGTGTTGCTTCTATGGATATTTTTTTTGAATTTTCACTTTTATATAATGAATTTATGAATGAATATTGTGTTCATCTATAAATTACTCCACTTTTTTTTAAAGGCTTATGGTATTCACATATATAATATTCATTTTCTTGCATGATTCTAATTTTTATTTGAATTTTATAGTAGGATGGAGAGTTGTACATTCTAAACCTACAAGCTTGAGACACATGAACCTCCATTTGGAAGAGGACGAAATAAACATTTCTGGACAGAGGATAAAAGTTGGTTATTAGTAAGATGTTTGCAAGATATGGCAGTTGGTCCTCTTTGGAAAACTGATGGAGGTTTCAAGCACAACTACATGAATGAGATAAGAAGAATTATTGTGCAAAAGGTGTCCAATTTCACAAAAGAAGTGAAGCATATTGATTCTAGGATCAAATTTATGAAAACTAAATCTCATGCTATAAGTGAAATGTGCAAACACAGTGGCTGTAGTTGGGATGATGTTGGAAAGATGATAAAATGTGAGCATTCATGGTATGACAATTGGGTCAAAATACTTAAATTTAAATATAATTGTATATTTCTCCTTAGGTTGCATTTATGAGTTCTTATGGAGTATGCTTGTTTCTTATGCATGATAAACCATTCCACTTAGAGGATGTAATGATGTTGGTACTATCATAAAATGATGTTAATTAACTAATCTTTATGTGCATTCCCTTTCTTTCTAATTCACACGTTGCAATTGGAGAGAATAACAGTTTGATGTCTAGAAATCCATTAGTTTACCATGATTTTACAAAACAATTATAACTATTGAGATATAATATGCTGGGATGAATGTTCAAAATAATTATAATTACTGAGATATAGTATGCTGGCATTCTCCAGTGTTCCCTTTGCCATATGTAGCTAATAAATTTTGGAGGTTTACAATTTAATGGTCACTTAAACTTTTTTATTTTTATTTTTTGTCTAAGTTGTATCACAATACTTTAGAAAAGTTGTGTAGAAATCAGAAAATGAAAATTTGATGTATTATTATGTTATTTTCGTTATATAACTATTTATTCACTTGTAGTGTTAAAATGCACTTATTTTATCAATTTTGTTGTGATGTCACTTCATATAGAATCACAAAGATGCTAAAGGACTATATAAGGTGTCATTTTCTTATTTGTCGGAGTAAGATATTGTATATGTCAAGGATAGAGCAATAGGGCTTGATGCAGATACTATAGTTGCTGCACAAGGCACAATCAATACTGAGTTAAATTATTCGGTTACAAGTGATAGTCCCCCCAACGACAATGAAGTTGAAATTGATTCATTGTTGAGTTCCAAGAGAAAAAGGAAACAACCATCTAGTAGTGTAAAACTAAAGAAGAATGATGAACCGGACTTCAAAGTACTCAGTGATCGAATCGAGGGATTTATGAACAATGTCAGTTCTCACTTTGAATCAATGTCAGATTGGGTGCAAGGTAAATTTTCAAAGATGCCACAAGTTCTTGAGGAGTTGAGTAAGCATGGGTTCAGTGGGAAAGATAAATTTAAGGCTGCTCAAGCCATTTGTGAAGATGCTGTGAAAGTTAAGTTGTTATTCAGTTTGGACCCCTCTGAAGTAGTAGATTATGTGTGTAGTTTCTTGGAGTAGAATTTTTTATGCTGTCTTGAAGTATGCTTGTAATACCTTTTCTTTTATTTAAGGACCAAGCGCTAAATTCATTATATTGATTATGATCTTATTTGTTTAGAACGATTTTTAGGGATTAATGTCTTTTTAGACATATCTTTTTATATTAAAGTTGAACTATTGATTTATTGTTTATATTTTGATTACGGTAATCGAGAATATTACTCGTTATTTTGGAGATGTGTATTACTCATTTTTTATATTTTTTATTTGTTAAGTTAAAAATTAGTTTCATATATGAGTAATTATAATGTTGTAAATGTGAAAAATATGAAACTAAAGGGGATAATCATTCCATAGTTTTAATAAATCAAACATCATATATCACAATAGTATTCATTGAAGAATTTTTAATAACCAAGCATCATGTATCATAATAATATTCATTGTGAAATTTTTAATAAACCAAGCACCATGTATCACAATTATACCCAATGTGAGTTTTTTAACCAAGCACTCACAATGCAATCACTAACAATGCAATCACTAACTCCTCAATACTTTCCAAAAATATTCACTTTATTCATAAACGGACTTCACAATACCCCAAAATATCCTCCAACATATAGCATTAAACCACGTGCAAAGAAATGTGCATATAATTGGTGGATAGAGGGAGTATATATATATCATTATTCTAAAAAATGGTCAAGTCGGCCGACTAGGCGCTAGTCGACCTTGGCCGACCCGTTTTACCCCTAATCGGCGGAAAAAAAAAACGCCTGGAGCAGTAATCAGCGTCTAGATCCGACTAGTCGGCCGACTTGCCGACTAGACGCCGACTAATTTAAGCCGACTAGACGGACTTGCCGACTAATGGCCGACTAGGCGCCGATTTATGTAAAATAATTTGTTTTTTTTATTTTTTCTTTGTCCTTTAGAATCTTCTTACTCCATTATTAGTTTGAGTTCACACTTTTTTTTCCCATATCATAATGCTTATCTTTTAATATGTTAAAGTTTAAAATTTAAATCAATATGTGTCATCTTTTGGATTTTAAATTATGACTTTATTTCTTTTGGAATTTCATGGTTGTTATCATTTATAATTATAATTTTTAAAGGTGGTTATGTTAACTTTTTATTATTATTTTATGCGTAATGTAGTATTAATTTATTAAATAATTAATTATATTTATCGTAGTGTTCCCAACTAATCCTCGACTAGTCCCCAACTAGTCGCTCTAGTAGCTAGACCCTAGTGGTCCGACCGACTAGCGACTATCGACTTTTAGAACACTGATATATATATATATATATATATCAAGCGCCCACTGAGTAGTGGTGATTATATGAGTTTAATTAAGGAATGAAAATAGAATAATCAATAACTTATTTTTATTTCCATTACTGATCAGTAAATGTCACTGAGCATTATCAAAAGGAATGATGAGAGAATCATTCCTGTTACCCACCGCTAATACTATCCAACCCCCTCCCCCCCAAGCTCAACTTCGAGTTAATTTCGTTTTTATAAATTCAGAACAAATTGCCATGAGCCAACACATTTTAAAATTTTACTAACTTTTAGCAAATGACAAATTGAAACACACTTTTATAGATCCAAACATTATCTAAACAAATGAAATCAAGTTGATGGATTTAAATGCATAATTTTATAAATACATTTATTTCAAAACCTTTGTCAAATTTGAAACCTTACCCACTTGATTACGAGTAAGCATCATGTGTACCTAAAGTATAATGCATTCATTCAAAAATTAAAACTATTTATACTAAAATATAAAGGTTGATTATATTAAAAAATGTGGATTGAATGGATTGAAAAATTTACAGTGAAAATTAATTACATATAAACTTTTCAGTCGACCCACACTTTTCAATATAATCACCTCACACTTTTAAATGTAAATAGTCTTAACCGTGAAGTGAGTACACCATACATCATTTCAAACCGGTTTTGCAGATAAGTTGGTTAATTAGCAAGATTAAATAAATTTAGTTCCCATCTAACATTACACAACCACCTCTCATGCAGGCAGAGATCTAATTGTAGAAAAGAAAAACACACACAGAAAGAAGCATCCTCGTACAAAAATAGAGCACATTTGCTAAATACTGGACCATAGTGTTTGCTTACAAGACAGGAAGGATGAAGTATCTGTTACGACATAAATAAAGGAGACTTCCATCAAAAAATGCAACGTAATAACAAGGGAATTATGTAGAGACAGAATTCAACATTTTTCCATGAAATGGACCCTATAACGCATAGGAAGAGGCCCCAGCCCAGAAAGAGAGAGAGAGAGAGAGAGAGAGAGAGACGAAGAATTGGTATTTTCACTACAAGAGCTTTTCTCTGTTGTAGTATCATCTCAACAGTGTTGCACCACTGCCCCTCATTCTTTGCGGTATTTATTATTTAACCACAACAAGCTGACTTCTGCAAGTTTTGGCCACCTTCGGCAGCAGCTCCATCAGGCTGATTAATCTTGAGCGTTGTTGGCTGAAATCGAGACAAATGCAGCACATCAACAAAAGAAGAGTAATAATTGGGTGCATCAGTTTTACATTATAATTATTGTTTAGTCAAAACAACCAATACTGATTAAAAATACACTTGCGCTGCCCCGTACAACTGGTGCATAGAAGTTTTCGCCACTAAAGTCAATCTTAGAAATCAAGTCGTTTACCTCGCTTTTGGTGTCAGTTTCTGAGAGCCTTTGCTTTATATCTCTGCCTATTGAAAAGAAAACTTCTTCCACATTTAGATTTGTTTTAGCGCTCTGCAGAAAAACGTCTGTTTCAGTTGCATTGCACCGATATAACTGTCTTTTAATGTAAAATTTTCAGATTTACTCACTGTTTCAAAGAATTTCATCCCGTACTCATCCGCAAGTGCTTGACCCTTGGAGGTAGGAACAGCCTAAACAATTACAGACAATCAAAAGTCTAATTTTGACATTCCATAAGTACTTAAAAGAATCAAAGAATCAATATTTACAGCCAATAAAATGCACAACACAAGAACAGCTCTAAGATCAAGCACACTTTTGTATAATTAATTAAGCTTGAACCTTGATGCTTGAGATCTGTTCGGATTTGAATTGAAGACTTCCTAATTAAAATATTAAAGCCTTGATTTCCTGCTGCTATATGGATAGTAGACCTTTTTTTCTAGATAATATAACCTAACTTTCATTTCTTTTCCTGTTCAACGCCTCCAAGGTCCTCATGGTGTTACAGATTTGATGAATACAAGTAAAAAACCAATTCGTACATGCCAACATAGAGAAACTTCAGCTGCCTCTGAAATCCCATAAAACTTGTTTGGTTTAACTGGGTAATTTCAAGCCATCTTGATCTCCTCTTGTGATTTGAGCCATTTGACCCTTTCATAAATATGCTTTCTAAAAGGTTATTTTACACAGAGCATGATGGTTCAACTTCAAGTCTTCAACTAAGATTTGATACTTTATATTAGAAATGTGTCCTTAGTTTTTCTTCTTTAAGTTCTTGAATGAAATTAAAAAACCATTGTAGTTTGACACTTCCAAGAGAAACAGCTCTTGTTTAGATCAACCTGTCTGCAGACCACAATCTGAGAAAGATCAAATTCTAGAATATAAAGCGTTATCTGCATTAACCTAATCATGGCAGCAATAATTGTGTAGTGATAACTAGAAAAACTTTTGAATTTTGACCTAACTACAAAAAATCCATAAAATTTAGTAAACTTATATAAACCTTCATTTATATTTGCTTCAATTTGGATAGTTGCACAGATCAAGGTGAGACCAAAAAAAAAATACAAGGGGGGTATTTGTAGTAAGTGATTGGTGCATCTGTAATTTCTAGGATTTTTTTATGTATAAGTCAAACATGTATGTGTAGTTTTTGAAATTGAACCTAAATTAAATTCACAAAATAATTCCTATTTGGGTATGCATCAACATCCAGATTGATGACAATTGACAAGCTAAACATATAATTGATATTCTATCATCAAGCTAGCCCTAAACCGTAGATAACAAGAATTTAATTATAAACAAGAAATACCAAAAGAAAAAGAAAGGAAAAGGAAAATACCCGTTTGCTTTCATCCATGTCAGCTTTGTTTCCTACCAGTACCTTGTTGACATTATCAGAGGCATGCTGTTCAATGTTTCTGATCCAGTTCCTAATGTCTGATAGAGAAAAATGTATTGACTTTTAATAGTGACATAAGCCACAAATAAACCATGAAGTGAACCCCAAAAGTATATTACATCAATATCTAAAATGATAAACTATGTAATTTTTCCTTTTTGTTGTTATTTCTTGCAAGAATTTTATTTCTGTTATTTAATTTGTTTGGTTCTCCCTTTTGAGTTTTGAAGGATGTAGGATCCCTGTATGCATGAAGAAAATTCAAGGATACCTTGCATTATGTGTTTTCAAATGAACTTTATAAAATTTGGAAGAGGGACATCTCAAAGGTTTCAGTAGAAAAGAAATTCACAACCACTTCTGGAATCTGGATACTGCATTTTTTGAAAGGAAAAATTATACAAAAGAACTGGAAAGTTTAAGTTCAAATGGTTCGCTGGTTGAACTAAAGCAACAGAAAGGAAGAGAAATACATGCCACTATGCCAAACAATTTGATCATAAGATAGGAGAAGAAACCTTACTGTTAAAGGATGCCTCATCTGTGACATCATAGACAAGCAATATACCCATGGCTCCACGATAATAAGCTGGAGAGAATATAAGGTATGAGTATATCAGAACAATTATACGTGCTTATAAGACAAGAACCAATAATTATTTAAGAGCTGCAGAACGTGCTCGTAAAGTTTATGTGAATGTGGTAATGACATTTGAGAATACTGTAATTCGTTATTCTAACTAATAAAAAATGTAATCAGATGCTTTCGTTCATTGTTTCAATTTTACACAATATGTGAGTGTTGGAGACTGATTTATCTACGTTTGTCTCAGCAAAGCACTTAGTGAAGAATGAGATACTATGAACATACAATCTCCATCTTGTGCCATACTAAAAAACATTCAATAAAGTCAAAGAAATTAGATGAACAGGGATTGCAATTTTGAAGAAGATTCAGGCGAATAATATGAAATGACAACAATGTTAAATGTCTCTTTTCTCCACAAACACCTTAGATACACAAGAAAAGAAAAAACATCCACAACTTAGGTAATCTTGTGATGTTAAAAAAGGCATACAGCATGCTAGAACTTACCAGTAGTGATTGTCCTGAATCTTTCTTGACCAGCTGTATCCCAGATTTGGAGCTTGATTCGTTTCCCATCAAGTTCAACAGTTCTTATCTTAAAATCAATTCTATGGAGTAAACAGTTTGGATGTTAAGTACCTAACCCAGGCAGTTCATGTTTTTATGGCAAAAAAAGAACTCACCCAATGGTGGTAATGAAACTAGTTGTGAAGGACCCATCAGAGAATCGCAGAAGTAGACAACTTTTACCTACACCTGCAGGACATTAAGAAGAAAAGTAAAATAAGAAAGGGAATCTCGCTTTAGACCTCTCCTTTTACTGTCACTAAGGAGAGCTAGCAAATGGAGCAGAAGTTCCAATTATAAATCCCTCTCTATGTCAATAGTCTATGGGCATGGAAATTCGCAAATAAAAAATCATAAATGACCGTCTTATCGTTTAAGTAAAAGCTCAAAACGAGTGCCTGAAAGAGGCATGAGAACAATAGGGGGAACAAGAAAATTGTTCAAAGCACAAAAATATGAATCTGTAACACTATTAGCAGGATACAATCCTCATATCAACTCCATTACCTATCTCTAATAACGCCAAAGCAGTACCAGGAGCAACAGACTGAAAATCGCAGATTGATCGGATATAGAAATTCTACTACGCTACACACTAACTCATGTAATGGCCAAATAAGCATAAAGATAAGAAGACTTCCCCTAATATAAGAGAATTCCTCACCATCCCATTTACAAACTCAATATTCGTAAAATTATCATGAATTAAGACGGCGTAAGGTGAATATATTCGAATAAACACCAACCATGAGCTACAGATCCGTATAGAGATGGAGTATTTTTAATCAAAAACCTGGCTTCACACAATCAATTAACTAACGATCACAAACATCATCAAAGTAGAAAAATGTAAAGATTTGAAATTAAAAATGAATATCCAATGAAGACTAACCGCTATCGCCGATGAGGAGAAGCTTGATAAGATAATCGTAATCCGCTCGTGCCCTTGCCGGTGGTGCGGCCATTAACCCTCGCCGGTGGTGCCGTCTCCTTCACAAAACGCCGCCGTTTGTGGTTTATGTACGAATATCAGTAACTAACAGCTCTCTGCCCAAAAATCAAATAAATCACGAGAAATTGTATCTCGAGAAAGAGGGGAGAATGGACCTTGTTTTGAGATATATTGAGACTCAGTGCGCCGTGGTGCCCCATGCGCATGCTAGCAATACCGGCAACAATTAAAAAAAGGAAAAAAAGAAAATGGAGAAAAGTTCGGATGCGCACGAGAACACAGTAACAAAACAACCGTTGTTGTTAACCAAATTAAGTGCTTGTTAAAACATATTTTCAACAATTATTTTAAGTGTTTATTATTACTTTTGATCAAACAATAATTTTTAGCTTTTAATTTTTACTTAAACACTTTTACTTATTTCCCAATAAAATAATACTCAATATCCTTTTTAGAAGCACTTCTTTTGCAAATGCATTTTTCTTAGTGTATATTTGCAATCTCTAGTAAAATTTAAAAAGTGATAGTAAGTAATTTTAGTAGCAAAATGAAAAATAATGAGTGTTTTAAATTTAAGTGATTTTAAAAATTGATTAAAAAAATGTGTTTGCAAAAGAAGTGTTTCTAAAAAGAATATTATTATTTTATTGGAGAATGTGTAGAAGTGTTTAAGTAGAAGTTAAAATCTAAAAATTATTGCTTGACCAAAAGTAATAGAGTAGGTCTCTTGTGCATCAGTTACACGGTGCAACTCAAATTCATTTTTTAAAAGTTACACAATTTATTACTAAAGAGTTGCACAAATTATTACTGAAAAGTTAAGCTGTGAAAGATACACTTTTTAGTAATAACATGTTTAACTTTTCAGTAATATTTTGTGTAACTTTTAAAAAATGAACTTGAGCTGCACCGTGTAACTGATGCATACAAGACTAATCCAAAGTAATAATAAGCACTTAAAATAGTTGTTGAAAACATATTTTTAAGTGTTTTTTTTAAAAAAAAACATTTTTATTTTTTATGTTGAGTTTGCAAACATGCACTTAATCATTTTTTCAAAATCACTTAAATTTAAAACATTCCTTATTTTTCATTTTGCTAATAAAATTACTTAATATTATTTTTTCAATTATACTATTGATTGTAAACGTGCACTAAGTCGCTGAAAAAATCTGGGAAAAAATTAGAGAAACTTGATTATGTTGAAATTGATTTATAACTAGGAATAATTGCTCATTCATATATTATACATTATATACTTTTAAATTCACAATTTTTTTTTCATATTTAAGTACATACTCCCTTCGTTTAGGACTAACTTCACACTTTTTGTTTCGATCCATCCCAACTTTATTTTCACATTCTTAAAAAAATAAAATTTAATATAATATTCATATTACACCCATTTTATACACTAAAATATATAATAATAATACATTTTAGTTTATTCTAAAAGTTAATAAAACGGATTTTCTGAATATATTTGGCAAACACAAGTAGAAATATAGTTGGGATGGAGGAAACACATTATATCTCAAAATCATACATTTTCAGCATTATGGACCCTACCCACTTCTCTCCACCCATATCTATAAACCACCTCATCCCCTTATTACTATCTCTCCCTCTCTCTAAACTCTCTCATGCATCCCTCTCTTCATATATTAGGAAAATTCGAGGTTGAAGATCTACATGTTGTCTAGTTTAAAGACGAGGAGTTTTAAGTATGGCTTGATAGAGGAGGTATTATAACAATTTTCACAAATTGGCTAGGAAATTGACTTGGGATATCATGTAATTGTGAAAGAATAAATTGTATTATTCTTGTAAGATTACATCCTATATATACAAATCAATCAACACTAAATAAGGGACATATTACACGTATCAATTAAATAACATTATAAGAATATTCTAGTCTAGTATTTATTCCTTACAAAATTGGCATGACATTAGCTACTCAAATTTTGGATCGAAGGAGAAGGAAGCTAATGGTTTGTGAGGACATCCACAAGTTAATCCAGAGTATTTACATATGCAGCTGCGAATAACCCCTTTGATGCTAAATCACCACAATATAGAGATCCAAGGATATATTTTTCATGCAGGAGTCCATGACCGGATGTAAAGCGAGGCGGTTGCACCCAAATTGTCGCATAGTGACGTGAGAGATACACTAAGTTTTGTGAACTATAAGCAAATAAAATTTGCATCCAGTTTAATGATGATATGTGTACAAGTAAAATAAATATCAAATAAATTTTATTATTCTAAATTTGGGAATTGTCAAATTAAATAATTAAAATTGAAATTTAGTATACACGTTATAAGCCCGTCAGATTGTACGAGTTATCTGGTACTCGTACATGGTAATAAATGCAGTTGATTTATCATACTTATTGGGATCATATAATATCTTGTTAAAAAGAAAAATATGAATAAAATCAAATCTATCCAAGCTAAATTTGGCTGGTTTATCAATGATGTCAATCAAATCAGCATCAGCCAACCAGATTGCTTCATGTGTCAGCCCAATAAAGGAAGAATGTCATCTTCTCACCCAATAAAAAGGTGTCATTCTACACATTCAGAAGCATCTGAATTCAGTATTCAACAAGCATTTAAGGCACGAGTCAGCTTGGAGCCAGGATGATTTCAGTAATCTCATGCAATCGAACTCGGAGATTCAAGAACACTCTTTAATAAATTTAGAGGCATTTTTTGTGGAAAAGGGAGCAGAAACATCCTTAGATCAAGGATTAAGGGGACAAATCCTTCTGATCTAGTGTTTAAATTGGAAAGAGCTCTTGAAGACTTGAAGATCAAGAAGTCATCTTCAAAGAATTCCTTACCAAAGTTCGTCAACAACAATATCCCATTTGAGATCAAAGTCTAGAACTCCTCCGATAGGTGTTTTTCCCAAATCAGACTTGAAGATTCAAAATATTTTTTGTATATAATTCAAGATATTCATCTCCCCATTCGAAGGAGTTCTTCAAGAAAATCTCCAAGAATAACATTTAATCCTAAATAAGGCATTTTGCCCTTGGATTAACATTATAAAGCTGCAAATCCAACTCCAGACAAGATCAAAGCGAGGATCTCATCCACAAATCAAGCTGAGGTCAAAGTCGATTTGAAGAGAAGAATTAGAGGGTCAGAATTAGAGAGTGGAACCCACAGATTTCTCGGTTCAAATCCAAAGAAAAATCAATTATAGTACATTTTTGTGTTTTTCACAAAACTTGTAGTTACAAATTTGGCATGCCCATTGGGACAAATTTTCTCTTTGTAGCATTATAAAGTTAATCTAATTAAATGTTATTCTTGAAGATTTTCTTGAAGAACGCCTCCGAGGACAGGATGAATACCTTGAATTTGATGAAGAATGCTTTAGATCTTCAAGACAAATTTTTTTGACTTGTGGGGTTCTTGACATTGATCTCAAAATCGAATGTAGTTGATGATAAACTTTGGTAAGGAAAAATTTGAGGATGACCCTTTGATCTTTAAGTCTTCAAGAGCTCATTCGAAGATAAATGCTAGATCAGAGGAATTTGGCCCCTTAATCTCGGATCCAAGGATATTTTTGCTCTTTTCCACAAAAAATGCCTCTGAATATATTAAAGAACGTTCTTGAAACTTCGAGTCCGGTTGCTGGAGATTGCTAGATTCGTCTTAGCTCTAAGTTGACTTGTGCATTGAATACTTGTTGAATACTGAATTTTAATGCTTATGAATGTGAGAAATGACCCTTATGTATAGTGTAAGAATATGGAAACCTTTATTTCTTGGGCTGACACATGGCGCAATCCGGTTGGCTAATGCTGAATGGATTGACATCATTGAAAAACTATTAGCTTGATCTGATTTGATTTTACTTGTACATGTGTTGTCGTTTAATTGCATGAATTTTATTTGCTTACAAATGCCCCATCATGCTTTGTTAATGGTCGTTTGACTTGGAGTGAATTAAGCACAATATTTTTTTATTTATGACAGTACTTAGATAATGTCTAAGTTGTCCACTTGAAATAGATGTCCTAGTTATGATATATATCATGAGCGATACGAAGCTCTGGCTGCCGAATCATGATTTGATTTTCACATACCTTTTTAAAGAGAATTAAGTCATAACGTAGTTCAAGGAGATATGATTTGATTTGGAGGGTATCATAATAGTTTATATTCATGTGGGCCAGGAGTGACATGCACTTTAAACTCGTGAGTCACAAAGATTTGCTTTGTATTTGGTATATAATTTATACTTGTATAAGGGAGTCTTCAATTTGGAGACAATTTAGTCGCATATCATGGAGATTTGTATATAGTTTGTACTCTTATCATGGAGCTTTGATTTGGGGATCTTCAGATAGGCTCTTCTAGTACTACCTCTCTTTGTTGAACTAACTGCATGATCTTTTTCTTGAAGATAAAATATTTTTCAATTGAGTGGCCCACTAACCGATGGTACTTGTAGTAATTTAGATCATCAAAACGTCCAGCTTCTTCTTACTATTTCATCTTCTTCAATTCAATTAGCTTGGCATCTATCAAGTCATCAAATATCCCTGAGACATCAGAGTCTAAGAATGGATATTCTTTTGTCGTATATCTTTCAGAGTCAACACTCTTTGCCCCCTGTCACGAGGTATATTCGTTATGTATTCTTTATTTGAAGGGTTAACATAAGTCTAATCCTGATGCTTTTGGATTTGTGGTTCTTCGACTCCTCTTGTAGACATGCTTAGCTCCATGTCATGAGCTCTTGTAGCAAGATCTTTAAAGGTCCTCAATTGGATTCCTTGAAGAATGTGTCGGAGGCTCCATTGCATGCCTTGGATGCACATCTCTGATAGTCTGTCCTTACAGTTCATGCTTAAGTTCCTTCATCAATTTATATAACAATCACATGCTCATTATTTCTGTGGTGAGTATTCATAAGTTTGATCATACTAATCGTCCTTCTCGTGCTGTAGAAATGGTTAATGGTTAAGAAACTCACGCTCCATCTGATTCCAGTTGTCAATGGAGTTAGCCTCCAAATTGGTACACCAGTCAAAGACATTTTCCTTGAGGGAGCAAATAAATTGCTTGGCCAGATGATCTCTATATATTTTGATATTGTTGCAAGTCTTAACAAAATGAGCCACATGTTATTTTAGGTTGCCCTTACCATCAAAGTGTTGAAACTTTAGAAGCTGGTAACCCACTTGCATCTTCAGATTGCCAAACTTACCTGTATGGGGCTTGGCGTAGATGAGGATTGATTTGGAGCTTTTATCGAACTTTTCTTTCACCATCTCCAGTATGAGATCTTTGAGCTGATCAACTTGAATTCCTCTACAACAGCTGCGGAAGAAGAAGATAATGAAATATCTTACTCCTGTGAGAGATCAAAATTAGTCGCATATATGATTAACAGGGAACAACTTCGCAATAAGCAAGCTCATCAAAATTTTAAAGATGATTTAATTGAGCACATTTGACAAAAATTTGGTGATTGTAATTGAATCAAGTTTGTAATTTTCATCTTATTTATTTGTAAATTTTAGTTTTATTTTCATTATGTTCCAAATGAATCAAGTTTTAATTTTAATTTTGTGTGGTAATTTTTTTCATGTTAATTTGAAATTATTAGTAAAAAAATATTTTTATCAACTAATTTTAAAATAAAAAATAATTATTGATAATATAAAATAAATAAAATAAAAGAATAATGAAATGATATAATATTAGTTAACCTAGGTTGCATGGGTTGCTAATAAAAGTAAGATAAATAGATGTATGGTAGGTTGTGTAGATGGATGAGAGGGAAATAATATTTAATGGAGGGAGATGGGTTGTTTGGGTTGCTGATAATCATGGTCTGAGAAGCAAAGAAGTCCCATTGATGGATCACGAACGTGTATTATTCTGAAATTGAAGAGGTAAAGGATTAGGGTTCTTGAATTAATGTTTAATTTTGATATAACTGATTTTTGTTATTTAAATATAACAGTTACGCAAGCCTTCTCATTGTTGGTGATTCATTACACACAATTTCAAAAGGGATACATGATAAGATAATATGTTTATGGAAATTCACTGATCAAATGTTGTTATAAACGTTAATTTATTTCATTGCTCTAAGCAGGCAAAACTCTGCCAGCATTAGAATTACTATTGTGAATCCAAATAATTATTTCTGGATTCAATCACAAAACTATTATTGAGCATTTCAAAAATTGTGAAAAGAAAGTTGAGGGATTGACTGCAGAGATTTTGTGTCTGAAAGTCGTGTTCTCCCTTTTCATCTTAAGGAAGAGGTATGATTTTGTTCTAGGGTACTTGCACAATATATTTCACTGCTCCACATTTGTTATTGTGAATCCAAATAATTATTTCTGGTTTCAATCAGAGAATTGTTATTCCAGATTTAAGAATTAGGGTCCTTGAATTAATGTATGATTATCATATAACAGTTTTTTTTCTATTATTATATGTTCGTAATCCTTCACACCGTTGGTGAATCACCACAAATAATAATTTCGAAAGGGATATATGATAAGGTAATGTGTTAATGGAAACTCACTGATAAACTCAAATGTTGTTATAAAGTTTATATGTTGGGATCTTTACACTTGATCAACTTCTTCATCAATGTTGTCGTTACCAGTTAAGCTAATTGGTGAGTTTATTCCTTTGGGTGGCTATTTGATGCAGGGAAGAGTATAAGATTGCAAGAACAACAAGATAATCACAAGAAAGATCAATCTGATACTATGTATACTGATTGATGTTTTTGATCAAAAGGGAGTAAAACCCTACAATTATTTATCATAAATCATCCAACCCCAATAGAGTATATGTTTATGGTATAAATACTAGGAGAATAAACAAGGCCAATAATAAAAAAACCCATTAAATTTGGGTCCAAAGATAAAAGCAAGACTAAAAGTAATAATTAATTAAACTTTGAGAATAGTTGGATCGATTTTCTCCAAATATTGAATAGCAGCTTCATCTCCATCATTCTCCTCCTCTTCAAAACGATTCGCCCTCGAATCGAACACAGCTTCATCTCCAGAGGAATTATCACCGAGGTAAGGGACCAGGTACTTCACATTAAAGACGTCTGATGAGCGAAGGTGTCCAGGAAGGCGAAGGCGATAAGCATTAGGATTAATCTTTTCCACGATCTCCACTGGTCCAATCTTCCGGGAAGCTAGCTTACTGTACTCATGAGCAGGAAATCGGTCCTTAGTGAGGACAGCCCAAACAAAATCACCAACTTCAAACTGAACATCACGCCTCTTTGCATCGGCTAAAGTCTTATACTTTAGATTCGAAGTCTCCAATCGGGCATGTGTGGTGTTATGAATCTGCTGAATCTCTGCAATAAGGTCGACGGCTTGTGTATCATCAGGAAGGTTGGAAGGTAGAGTGAGTAGATCAATAGGGGCTCGGGGAACAAAACCGTAAACCACCATAAAAGGAGAGAAACTTGTGCTCCTGTTCAAAGCCTGGTTATGTGCAAATTCAGCAATACATAATTTAAGATCCCAAGTCTTCAGATTATCTCCAACCAAACAACGCAACATATTTCCCAAAGATCGATTGACCACCTCAGTTTGCCCATTAGTCTGAGGGTGGTACGCACTACTAAAACTCAATTCAGTGTTGTCCATGCGCCAAAGAGTATGCCAAAAATGCCCAAGAAAGCGAGAATCTCGATCAGAGACAATAGATAATGGTAAACCATGCAAACGAAATACATTCCAAAAAAATAAATTTACCACATGCACAGCATCAGAAATACGTTTGCAAGGAATAAAATGGATCATCTTCGAGAATCTATCAACGACAAAGTCCATACTAACAATTGTCCACGGTCGAGAAGGGACATGTAAGGGGTGGTATAAACCTGCATTGGTGGCAGTGCCCTTGGAGACTTGGCACACTCGACACCGAGACACAAATCGAGAGATATCTCGACGAATAGTAGGCCAAAAAAAACAACGTCCCACTAACTCCACAGACCGATCACCGCCCACATGTCCCATACTGCGAACCTCGGTAATGATGTGTAGACGTAAACTATATACAGGGATACACAGTCGAAGTCCCTAAAATAGAAAGTCATCTATAAAGGAGTAATCCTCATAAGTGTCGTGGCCCACCAAGGCGATGTTTGGTCCAAAAAAAGGATCGGAAGTATAAAGATCCCAAAAAGTGTCAAACCCTGTCACTTCAATGCGCATATCAGTCAATAGAGAATGACGTCGACTGAGGGCATCCGCGACCTTGTTATCTGCCCTGGCATGATGTCGCACAATAAATGTAAACTGTTGGAGAAAGGATGACCACTTAGCATGTCGGGCCGACAATGAATCCTGGGTAGATAAGTGCTTGAGTGCCTCATGATCCGTGTAGAGAATAAACTCACGCTGAAACAAGTAATGACGCCAGTGTCTAACCGCCCGAACCACAACATAGAACTCAATATCATAAGTACTATAACGTGTACGAGCTCCAGTAACCTTTTCACTAAAGAATGCCACAGGGCGACCTGCCTGAGAAAGAACAGCGCCAAGAAAGAAGAAAGTTGTAGGTATTTTTACGACCATCATGAACCACATTACGATCGAATTACCAAGGGCGCCCGACCAACACATGACATGCATCCATAGGGACCACATCACACCAAATAGAGTCCACATAAGTTTCACCCGCAGAAAATTTCACCAGCACTCGTCTATCCACATTTATAGTATTACCACGCTCCAACCAAGACAAACTGTAAGGATGAGGGTGTAATTCATGGCTCAAAGCCAATTTCTCAACAGCAGATTTAGCAATGACGTTCTCACTTGAACCAGAGTCAACAATAAATGTGCAGACCTTGCCATTAATCGTACAAGTAGAATTAAATAAAGCACGACGTTGTACCTCATCAACCGGGCCCTTCGGAGCAAGGCACCCTCTATTCACAAGCAAGGATGGCCCTGTATCACCAGCAAGAAAAAATTCAGGAGTAGGTTCATCCTGAAAATTATCAAAAGTGGTCTGGGGCGTGTATAAATCATCATTTTCCTCCAGTAAGAGCCCACGGGTGGATTTGGGGCAATTACTCAATCTGTGGCCCAACTCACCACAACCAAAACACGGCCCACCGATAAAAGTTAGTCGATGAATTCATCAGGTTGCAATCCACCATTGAATTCAGGGAGATCAAGTTTGAAACTGTTTTCCTACTTGCGATCGTGTTCGGCATGACGATTATGGTGGCCTGCGATGGGGGTAAAAGGGTTGTCGAGTGTGACTTCGCCATCACTGGTCGGCACGTCAAACTGGGGAGGAGGCTCACGGTGGCCGTGTTGTTCGCGACGGATGGGAGGTTGGTCAACCGCTGGTGGAGTTTGGATGCGATCAGCCTGATTTTGAAGCAATTAGACGACGGTCCCAAGTTGCAACGTCAATTCTTCCAATCTATCCTCAATTGCATTGTCACGATTCTGGTTCTGGGGATCACGTCTAGGCGGCATGATGGATTGTAAACCTTGGAAACGTGATACAAAATGATGCAGGGAAGCGTATAAGATTGCAAGACCAACAAGATAATCACAAAAAAGATCAATCTACTGATTGATGTTTTTGATCAAAAGGGAATAAAACCCTACAATTATTTATCATAAATCATCCAACCCCAATAGAGTATACATTTAGGGTATAAATACTAGGAGAATAAACAAGGCCAATAATAAAAAGCCCATTAAATTTGGGTCCAAAGATAAAAGCAAGACTAAAAGTAATAATTAATTGAACTTTGAGAATAGTTGGATCGATTTTCTCCAAATATTGAATAGCAGCTTCATCTCCATCACTGTTGAATTATGAAACAATGATTGAAATTTGTGCTTCACTCTAAATGGGCTGAGTAGCCTCCTACGAAGACAAAAATTGGAAGCACATTTAGTTGCCATTACCAGTTAAACCCAACTCTGCTGTAAATCCTTATCTGTTCTCTCCATTCTTTGGGGCTTTTGAGTGCAATGGTTTATTCGATATGTACATATATGTAATATATCTTCAGAATGTGGAAGAACTTTGCTGCGTGGAAATTTTTATACATTGTGCTTTGTGAATAACAGGAGTTAAAAGTTGGATGTGGAAACTCTTAGCTGTGAAAAGAATTGAACAGAGACAAGAGCTTTGTCATCCATTGCTGTCGAGGAAATAAAATAGTGACTGCTTATCAAGGGCTATAAAGGTTGGATAAACTTCTTAATTTATGTTTATTTAATCAGTTTGGTATTTGCTACAGATGTTTATGTTTTTGTGCCATAGAACAATGATTATAATTTATATGATGAGCGATGATATCAATCAGGATTCTCTTGTAACAATAAGTGACTTGCTGTTGAAATTTACTTTTTGAGATGCTAAGTCTGCCCATAATAATCAAACCTTCCATTTCTTCTCACTTCTGTCACTCCCTCCAACCTCTCATTTTTTATTTTAATATTTTGTTTGTAATAGCTAGCATCTTTTCTGAGGAAACTGGATTTACCTGCATTTGTATTTATATTGGGCTACTGACTTAAGAATTATGGGAAGATATACGCCTTATTCAAGCATTTCAATTTATCATGACAGTGGTTTCACTTTATAACACATGGAAATGAGACTCTCTCTGGAAGTGCCTATCAAACATGAATGCTTTGATGTGGCTATACCGAATGGAACCATGGCAACACTATGATATAAGAATGTGAAAATTTTAGCCTCTCTTTGGTGCTTACTTTTTATTTTATCCTGTCTCGAATTTTGATTATGGTCCACTTAAATCTGTTGATCTTGTTTCACATGGGATTCCCTCCCAATCCTACAACTGCTTCATATGAAGCTGCATTTTCCTGTAGCTGTGCAGAATCTTTTGGTATTAATTCAATACACATTTCTATTTGTATATTCGTCTGTGTATTTATGAACAGTGCCACAATTTTAATTTGGAGATTCTTTGGAACCAATGCAGCTTTCATATGATCTTCGAGACTATCAATGCAAAGGCATTTGTATTCTCAAGGTGGAGTTCAGGTGCATCATTGACATTCAGAATCCCAACTTCTTGCTTTTTTAATTTTCTGATTCAGCGGTAACAAATTTATATGTATGCAGGCTGAGGAGATTTTCAGAATTAACTGCTGAAAACAGCCAGGAAGAGTTTGAGTTGATCAAGTCATGTATATGATCATGGCAAAAGTGAGATATATGCATTAGGATTGAATTCTTTTTGGATGTTACTTTGGGAACACCTGAATTTCAAAAACTGCATGATTACTTGGATCTGTTGACCACAATTGTAATCTTAGTGCTCATTTGGTTCGTAAGATAAAAATATTTATTCGTAAAAAACATGCATGTTTTTTACGGATAGATATTTTTATCTTACGAACCAAGTAAGCTCTTAATAGATATCATTTATTACTTTCTAAGCACATCGTTCTGTTATTTCTCCAAAATAAATAAAGAGTGCAAATTTTCATTGGATAAAAGAAAAAAAATTAAATTTAGACAGCGCAATTTCAAAATGGCAAAGCGTCAATTTCGTCGAGACAGAGGCAGTGGTGGTGCGAATAGGCTTGGGGTGTTGCATCATTTTCTTCAGCCGCTGTAGGCGAGTGGTGAAGCCATGGTGCTTGGTGGTTTGAGAGAGTTGTGGAGAGGACAAGGCCTGCTGCTTTGTACAAGTTGTCTTGGTCACATTTTTAAAAATAAAATGTTATGAAAAGTGGGGTCATTTACTTCCAATTATGGTTACCAAAAAATAGGGATGACAATGGGATAGGGCAAGGCGGGTATCTAAGAACCCATGCCTGCCCTGCGCCTCTGCCCCGCCCTGCCCCATGCCCCACTGCGGGGCAGAACATTGTGCCCCATGTCTGCCCCATCGTGTGCAAATCGCCCTCCCTACCCCATCCTGCCCCATGTTAATTTTATACCAAAATATAATACTCCCTCCGTCTTTCTATAAGTTGCTCATGTTGCCATTTTCGTCCGTCTTTCTATAAGTTGCTCATTGCTTTTTTACCTTTTTCGGAAATTACTATTCACTTCTTTATTATTATTTTCAATACTTTTTACACTATTTTCATTACTTTTTCACTTTTCTCCATCACATCACTCATACTTTTTTACTTTTTCCATCACATCATTTATACTTTTTCACTTTTTCCATCACATCACTTATACTTTTTCACTTTTACCTTAATTCGTGTGCCCAAAAGCAACGAGCAACTTATAGGAATACGGAGGGAGTATATATTTTAGACAGATAAAAAATTATTTTAAAATAAAATTAATGCAATAAATTTATCAAAATATATTCACAAAAATAATTTTACATTAGAATTACAATAAATAAATAAATAATATAATTTTAAATTTATTTAATTTATTATAAATGTAGGATATTAATTTTATTTTATATGTTATAAAATATTATATATAGAATGTATTTATATATTATAAAATATTATATATTTATTTAATATATACAATGGGGCAGGATGGGCTCGGGGCAGTAAAAATGCAAACTCATGTCTCCCCTGCCCCATGCGCAGGGCGGGGCGGGCTGCCCCATTCTCAGGTTGGGGCGGGGCAGGGCTGCCCCAAATGGAGCAGGTCAGGGCGGGCTGGCTACGGGGCGGGTCATTTTGCCATCCCTACCCAAAAATCTGGCAATCAAAAGAAATTAATTACAAATGGGTATTTTAATTGGGCAACTCATAATGGGTATTTTAATGGGGCCTTGAATTTGAGAAATGGACTGTCAAATATATTCTATGAGCTTAAAAAAATTATAAGTATGGGCTAATTTGATAATTTTACAATTTATTTGATAATACATCTCAGTTTTTCTATAAATTGCATCACAATTAAGTTTAATTAATCAATTTATTATAAATAAATGCACAAAATCAAATAAAAATAGGTAATTAAAGCATATAATTTTGAGCAATTTTCACACTAATGAACGACATTGTACAAAATTGCTCCTTCATACATGTTTGGAAAATTTTCCCCCTACATATGTAACTGGTGTTGATAGAGAAACTGATTATTTTGAGGGTTGGTGTTAGTTCGTTGGTTTGTGTAGGCTATGATTTAGTCATATTTAATTCAATATTTGAAAATTTCAACAATTAATCACACTAATTAGCAAAGAGAAACACTCACGTGAAACGGATAAATTTAAAAAATTTGCGGATCCTACCGTGTCGGGTCGGATTTGGGCTTTTTAAAAAAAAAAAAATTTACAACTATGATTCCAGATTTTTTTCGCTCCAAGGTATGTTATTATTTAACCAAATGCATGTTACTAATAAGCAAAATGTGTGTTACAATTAGATTAAATGTTGTTTTCTTTACATATATTCATTTATTTTTGTAGAAATAACATTTTTTCATACAATTTAATAATAAATGTGTGTTGCTACAAAAAATATTATTTTTTTCATAAATACTTATGAGAAAATAATATATTTTCTTATAGTAACACACATATTGCTTTTGTGTTATATGAAAACTTATTTATTATATAAAAATAAATGAATATATATAAAGAACAACATTTCATAAGATTATAACACACATTTGCTAAGATTGTAACACATATTTGCTCTAATAGTAACATATATTTGCTCCCCCAATTTGTGTTACAATATGGGCAAATGTGTGTTACAATATAGGCAAATACGTGTTACTGTAAGACAAAATGTACTTTTATAAGAATAAGTATGTGTTTTTTTAATTTAATCATCATTCCTTTAAATCTAGGTATATTGATTCATATATTAATACATTTTTTTACTATTTTATATGTGTTATTATATAAAAAATAATTATTTCTATACAAATAAATAAATATTTATGAAAAACCAATATGTTTTCTTATAGTAACACACATGATTTTTCTCTTATATTATGTTATAAACTATTTATTCTATAAAAACAAATGAATATATGCAAAATAGCAATTTTTTTTATAAGATTGTAACACACATTTGCTCTAATAGTAACGTATATTTGCTCCCCCAATTTGTGTTACAATATGGGCAAATGTGTGTTACAATATAGGCAAATACGTGTTACTGTAAGACAAAATGTACTTTTATAAGAATAAGTATGTGTTTTTTAATTTAATCATCCTTTAAATCTAAGTATATTGATTCATATATTAATACACTTTTTTACTATTTTATATTTGTTATTATATAAAAAATAATTATTTCTATACAAATAAATAAATATTTATGAAAAATCAATATGTTTTCTTATAGTAACACACATGATTTTTCTCTTATATTATGTTATAAACTATTTATTCTATAAAAACAAATGAATATATGCAAAATAACAATTTTTTATAAGATTATAACACACATTTGCTCTAATAGTAACGTATATTTACTCCCCCAATTTGTGTTACAATATGGGCAAATGTGTGTTACAATATAGGCAAATACGTGTTACTATAAGATAAAATGTACTTTTATAAGAATAAATATGTGTTTTTTAATTTAATCATCATTCCTTTAAATCTAGGTATATTGATTCATATATTAATACACTTTTTTACTATTTTATATGTGTTATTACATAAAAAATAATTATTTCTATACAAATAAATAAATATTTATGAAAAATCAATATGTTTTCTTATAGTAACACACATGATTTTTCTCTTATATTATGTTATAAACTATTTATTCTATAAAAACAAATGAATATATGCAAAATAATAATTTTTTTATAAGATTGTAACACACATTTGCTCTAATAGTAACGTATATTTGCTCCCCCAATTTGTGTTACAATATGGGCAAATGTGTGTTACAATATAGGCAAATACGTGTTACTATAAGACAAAATGTACTTTTATAAGAATAAGTATGTGTTTTTTAATTTAATCATCATTTCTTTAAATCTAGGTATATTGATTCATATATTAATACACTTTTTTACTATTTTATATGTGTTATTATATAAAAAATAATTATTTCTATACAAATAAATAAATATTTATGAAAAATCAATATGTTTTCTTATAGTAACACACATGATTTTTCTCTTATATTATGTTATAAACTATTTATTCCATAAAAACAAATGAATATATGCAAAATAACAACTTTTTATAAGATTGTAACACACATTTGCTCTAATAGTAATATATATTTGCTCCCCAATTTGTGTTACTATTTGGGCAAACATGTGTTACTATAGGATAAAATGTATTTCTTATTTAAAATTGATTTCTTATTTATTTATTTTTACTATTTATAAAACATACTCTAATTAAATAATAATAAAAAGAGTTATGCCTTGGTATTGGTTGGTCCATTAAAAATTATGCACTGGAACTGCTCTTTCTTCTTGTCGCAGACTCACATGGGTTGGGCCAATAATGGGAAAATTGTTTTTTTAGGACCATAATTATAGGGTAGTTGGAATTTAAGGACAATATGTTTTTGAGGTTGGAAAAGTAGGACAATATGTTTTCAAGCTTGGAAAAGTAGGACAATATGTTTTCAGGCTTGGAAAAGTAGGACAATAACTTTGGAAAAGTAGGAAAAGTAGGACAATAACTTTGAAAAGTTGTAAATCTAGGCCAATTTTTCAAAGTTATTGTCCTACTTTTCCAAAAGTTATTGTCCTACTTTTCCTAATTTTCTAAAGTTATTGTCCTACTTTTCCAAGCCTGAAAACATATTTTCCTACTTTTCCAAGCTTGAAAACATATTGTCCTACTTTTCCAACCCCGAAAATATATTGTCCTACTTTTCCAACTACCCTATAATTACGGTCCTAAAAAAACATTTTTCCCGGCCAATAATAATTATGCACTGGAACTGCTCTTTCTTCTTGTCGCAGACTCGCATGGGTTGGGCCATTAAAAATTATGCACTGGAACTGTTCTTTCGGCTTGTCGCAGACTCACAGTAGTCTGGGTTGCGCCATTGATCTCCACATCTCGTCACAATACCCGCGAGTTTTAATATGGATATGAGTATGACCCATTTAACAATATGGTATCGTTTCACACCGTGAAACGTTTCATATAAGTTTTTGTCATTAGCAAAAGTCAGAAACAAAATTTGCATAACAGTTAAAAGATGAGGCTGTTTCGGAGATTACAAAATCTTGATAGTTGAAATTACCTGATATATAATCCTATTATGCAAAGTTGATATGTTTAATTTTAGGTTAATTAGCTTCAGTAATTAAGCAGTTGTATTTTGTGAACTTTTCTTTTGACCTTTCTTTTTTCTATATTTATAAATTCTGATTAGTTAAAGACTTGATAATTTCCACTAAACTTGCCCTATTCTCTCAATGAAAAAATATATATGTTATTGCTACGTAAATTTTGATTATTGTTTGAGAAAAAATATTTTGTTTATTAGGGATTGGATTGAATGAGTATAAAAATATTTTGTTGAGTTTTTTCATTTCCCTCAAATTAATTTAATTTTTGATTGAGGTAGAATACAGATCTAGTTCACTTTAGGCATATATATATACAACTTATTCATGACTATATATATATATATATAGTTGAAATTTTATGTTTGATTAATGTACCTAAAAGGGCACAAAACAAAGATCGATGCAAGGATATATATATATATGTTCTCTTCTACTTCCTTGGAGGAGGGCAATCTGATCATGTTTTTTCTTTTTTTAAGTGGAACTCTTAATCAACCTTATCGTTTCTCATTAATGAATTTTTAATTGGTAAAATAATTAATAATGCATGCTTGAATATTTCTATATATATAAAGAGAATACATGCATGCATACAAGGGTTTTTAATACCGTTGTTTTTATACCTCAAGTGAAGGAACACAAGGTACTTAATTTCAAGCTATTCTTTCCTTAATCACATTAACAAATGATTAATTATTATCATGAATCTAGAAAAAAAATCTCTTACTCTTGAAATACTTAGGAAAGCTTCTATATTATTAGAATTTCATTCGCCCAAGCTTTAATTTGTATGATTCAATTTATTGTTAGGGGTAAGCTCTTTAAAACGTAACTTATAAATTTTTAAAAGATTTTATAAATTTTCTTAGAGTGTTTGATAAAATAAAATGTCTAAAAACTTATAAGATTTTAAAATAAATTTTTTTTTACATCTTATAAGCTGTAAAAAAATAAGTTGGGAAACTAACTTATTGTCTCACCACCTCCACCCATCCGTCTCACCCCGAATCCTACCACCACTCCAAACTCTTATTTCAACATAAAAAATAAAAATAAAAATATTTCTTTTAAAATTAATATTTTTAAAAAAATATTATAAATTATCGAAGAATATATAAGTTTTATTAGACAAACATTTCAACAATTTATACACTAATTAAAATATAGCTTTTAAAAAGATTTATAAGATGTCTAAAATATATTTAGCCACAAGGCCCACACCCACATAGTATAGTCCCATTTTATGCTAATTGATGTATGGAGGGCCTGACTTGATTTCTTAAGGGTGTGTTTGCTTTGAAAGATATAATTATCTATTTGTTATATATATATATATAATCTTGACCTTCAAACCAAACACATCATAGATAAACGTTCTCAATCTCAGTGCTGAAAAAATTGAGAAGTTCTTAAAAAACATCTTTAAACAGTTTAATGAGATAGCAAGAAATTGTCGACGTAGATGCCTCCATTTTTATAATATAAGAATTCCCCAACTGTTTTATAACCTCGATGATCTTGATATTTTTTATACCTTATGTAGTTGTTCCTCCTTCCTATTAAAGTACTAATTTCATTGCGTTTGCATCTGATTTTTTTTTTTTTGTTACTGCATAAATTTTGATGTATGTTATATAATTGTTTTATTGTTGTCGCAGCAGAAACTCATTTTGCCGTACATTAGATAAGAGATATAACTTCTTCAGTGTCTTTCTTTCATGATTATGGTGCATGGTAACAAACTCTGCATCATTGATGCCCACACCCTCTATTTGGTGTGGGAATGAGTCCATCGGCCGGGTTGATTAATCCGCCTAGGTATTTCCCACATTTTCATAAAATTTATAGCATTGAAGTTGAAATTGATGAATTTATTTTTAGAGATTTGATGGTGTATTATTAATTAATTAAAATTTAGATCTGGAGTTGTACTACGACTTACAATAAAATTTGGGATTAAAGATTTATAAGCCCTGTAACTTTGCTTCATTTTGAATTTGGTTCTTATAATTACACATTTTTATTTTGGTCCTGTAAGTTTGAAAATATTTTGAATTTGGTCCTTTTACAAACATATGATTTTGGTCCTTTATGTTTGTAAAAGGACCAAAAAAAAAATTCAAACTTATAGGACCAAAATCAAAATGTATAATTTAAATTAAAGGACCAAATTCAAATTTGTATCAAGTTATAGAACTTAAAAAATTCTAATCCCAAATGTTAGTTTATTCATCTCTGTCCTACCCAGAAAATTTAACATGTATTAATCCGTATGAATTCAAGATTAATGAGTTTAGAATTTTATTTTATTGTTGCTCGCTACATTGGAGAAGCCTGCCCCCAATTAATGTATCACAAAAGATGTCGCAGAATTAATTTTTCATTGCCAAACCCTCAAAATCCTTATGAAGAAGAACCCAAAGGAGAGATTATAATGTTAAAAAATAAGAAGAGTTTGGGTTATGTTTAGCAACTATTTGGGCTAAAATACCAAATTATTATTAAAATATTCTTTGAACATCTGCCATGTAAAATATTGTTGGTGATAAAAAATTAATTAAGATAGGACAATTCCAATCTAAAATTGCCATGTAAATTTAGATTTAGATTCACAATGATATAATATTAATAAACAAAATAAATATTAAAAGACACAATAAAAAAAAGTTACTAGAGGCCCGTGTATTGCACAGGCAAAAACTTGTGTAATTAAAAAGGTGGGCGTTTGAACTGGAGGAAAAGAGAGCAATTAGATGGATGAAAAATTCATCCAATCATATGCTCAGATCACTTGAGCTATGTATTCCACTTTATCTAAATTAAATAATATTTAATATATATATATATATATATATATATAATAATCTTAAGGATATATTTTTTTGTATTTTAAGTGACTTTTAAAAATTAATTTTTGAAAATTAGTGATTCTGTCTATGAAAATTTAAAATCTGTGTTCTTTTTGTGTTATTGAGTAGGATAGAATTTAATTTTATGATGTAAGAGAAAATAAAAATAGAATTAATATTAAGTGGAGTAAAAATATAATAATATTTAATGGAAAAATTACAAAGTGTTTCGCAAAATTGACAATAATTACAAATTGGTTTTGTGCAGAAAAAAAAATGTTTCTGTCCAAATATTGTGAACTAATTTGTAAATATAGAATTTTTTTGAACCAGTATGTAACTCACTCATATTTAATTGATATGTTTTATTTTATAGGATCATTTATAGGGTTAGGATTTTAAAATTTTATTTTACAACTCAAAGAACTTTAAATTTCAAAATCAAAATCTAGATTTAAAAAAAAAAAAAAAAACATAACGAATCTGTGTCAAGCAATCGCTTTAGTGGAACTCAATATCCGAGCCACTGAGTTATTATTATTATTTTTTGGGTGACTTACCTATAAATTCAAAAAAGTCACTATATTTATAAATAGGTGCTGTGCAGAAAAAAAATGTGTTTCTGTGCAGAAAAAAAATATGCTTCTGTGCAAATATTTTGAACCTATATGTAAATCATCCTTATTTTTTTTACTTTATGTTCTCATATTAATAAAGATCATTTCCTTTTGCCACTGAGCCATATTACTTAATGAACCTACAACACCTTGAATATAATATAAGGCTTAGTGATATGACTTAGAACTGTGATACACCTGGTGTATATGTGTACTGTGTGTGATTATCTACAATTGTTTTTAAAGTTTTCATTTCTAACTAGTTGAAAAGCCTTTTTAATGCTTATATACTGTTTCCTCTGTCACATGAACATTCAGACTTTTCTTTTTGGGACGTTCCATAAGAATTTGTAGACCCAAAAAAGAAAACTCTTTTATAAACTTCATCCTCACAATATTTACATATTTACACAAAATATCATTACTTTTTCATTTTTGGGGCCCACATTACACTAAATCCAACTAACTTCTTCACTTTTTACATAAAATTTTATCAAATTAATCCTCAAATATTTTTTTTTTACTTTATTCTACTTTCTTCTTAATTTGTGTGCCCCTCCCCCTAACAAATTGCTCGGGGCCGGAAGGAGTATATAATATATAGAGTGTGTCTTGGGTGCACCCGGGTGCACCGAATGCACCCAGAATTCAAAAATAATTTGGACTAATTCCTATCCAATTTTTCTTCTGCCCCCTTTCCACGCCAACCTTGAAATTACCATACGACGTCTACAACCTCTAAACGACGCTTCTTTCGCTTCCAATTTCTCAAAGAAGCTGTGCATTTTAGGCAGCCCTCAGTTCCCGGCTAATGTCCCTTAGAAAGTGGATAAACATTTCTTCTTCACAGTTGGATTGGGAACCACACCCTGTGATCGTTACCAAGGCCTAATTCTACCAAATTTTTAGTATCCATTTATAATCATAAAAAACAATTTATAATATTTAAAAATAATATATAACACCCAAAAAAAATTTATAATATCCAAAGGACCATTTATTAATATATAATTAAAAAATAAATAATTAATAAACGAATAATACTAAAAGAATAATTTATAATACCCAAAGAACATCTTATAATTCCCAAAGAACAATTTATATTACCAAAAAAATAATTTATAAAGCACAATGAACAATTTATAAATGAATAAACCTAAAGAATAATTTATAATACCTAAATAAAAATTTATAATACTCAAATAATAATATATAATAACCAAAGAATAATTTATAATATTCAAAGAATAATTTATAAATGAATAATTAATTAATAATAATTAATAAATAAATAAATAAATAATAAACGAGTAATACTCAAAGAACAATTTATAATACCCAAAGAACATCTTATAATACCCAAAGAACAATATATAATACCCAAAGAATAATTTATAGTACCCAAAGAATAATTTACAATTGAATAATTAATAAATAAATAATACCCAAAGGATAGTTTATAATGTTGATATAATTTACTAATGGTGTTTGTTATGTGGCTTGTTATAACACATTAATC
>JAPKLY010000234.1:190578-202093 GCA_026898435.1 Prunella vulgaris
TTGTGATAATCTCCTGACCATCTTCCGGTAGTTCGCCTTGTCAACATATAATACTAAAAAAAAATTATAATACTCAAATAACAATATATAATACCCAAATAATAATTAATAAAATCCAAAGAACAATTTATAAATGAGTATTTAATTAATAAATAATTAATAAACGAGTAATACTCAAAGAATATCTTATAAGTACCCCAAAGAACATCTTATAATACCCAAAGAATAATTTATAACAGTGTTTTCATAACCGAACCGGTGACCAAACCGGACAGGGCACCGGTTCACGGTTCAACCGGTCCAACCGGTTGGATCAGCGGTTCAACCGTTAAAATAATTTATACTTATTTTATAAATATTTTCTATGTTAAATAAGATAAATATCCACTTATAAAATTAAATCAATACAATAGAATCATAAAATAACAACACAAAATACAAAACAAACAAAATAACTCAATCAAAGTAGGTTTTCTTTAATTTCTTTTTAATACTTCACTCTTAAGATTTTTTTTTTTTTGAAAAATAAGTTTTTTGCTTTTGATTTGATTAGGATTAAGAAGACAAATAAAAATAAGTAAACAAAATAAATATTAATATTTTTTTAAAAAAATAACCGGTTCGACCTGTTCAACCGGTTTTGAGCGGGTTTGATCGGTTTTGACCGGTTCAACCGTAAAAACGGTTTTTTGGATGTAACCGGACTGGTTCCGTGACCGGTTCCCAGTTGAACCGGCCGGTTCGGTCCGGTCCTGAAAACAGTGATTTATAATACACAATGAATAATTTATAAATAAGTAATTGATAAATGAATAAACCAAAAGAATAATTTATAATGCCTAAAAGAACAATTTATAATACTAAAAAAATAATATATAATATCCAAAGAACAATTTATAAATGAATAAATAAATAAATAAATAATACTCAAAGAACAATTTATAATACCCAAATAATAATTTATAATATATGTCCAAAGAATAATTTATTAATGAATAATTAATTAATAAATAATTACAAATGAGTAATACTCAAAGAACAATTTATAATGTCCGTAGAACATCTTATAATACACAAAGAACAAATTTAAGTAATATATCAAGTACAAGTCTAAATTACATCCAAAGAACATCTTATAATACCCAAAGAACATCTTATAATACCCAACGAATATCTTATAATACCCAAAAAATAATTTATAGTACACAATGAGTAATTTATAAATAAATAATTGATGAATGAATAAACACAAAAAATAATTTACAATACCTAAAGAACAAATTATAATATTCAAAGAACAATATTTAGTACCCAAATAATAATTTATAATATCCAAAGAACAATTTATTAATAAAAAAATAATAAGTAAATAATAATAAACGAGTAATACTCAAAAAATAATTTATAATACACAAATGACATCTTATAATACAAAGAACATCTTATAATACCCAAAGAATAATTTATAATACACAAGAAATAAACTCAAAGAATAATTTATAATACGTCCTAAAAAAACAATTTGTAATACTCAAAGAACAATATATAATATCCAAGAAATAATTTATAATATATAAAAGAACAATTTAATGATTTTGTTCATGATTTTGTTCTTCGGGTATTATTAATTGTTCTTGGGGTATTGTGAGTTGTTCTTTGGTATTTGTAAATTATTCTTCAGGTATTATTTAAATTTTAGAAAATTTTATACTTTGATTAGTTTATTTTTTTTAGCATTCTTGTTGGAAGGCCAGGTGGGGATGTGAAGATTTAGTTCATAATTACCTTGACTTGAATGTTGCATTTGAGCTGTTTATTTGATCTCTTTTTTGTTCCTGGTAGAGCCTTAAAGTGTATTGCCTTCCCATGTTCAATATGTATTAAGTAGTGTTGGTGTGTTGATATTGAGTAGTCATTTTTTGCGTTATTGTTATCAACAATGGAAGGTTGTGGCGACGCTCACTGACTTGAAAAAGGGCCAGTATTATGGTGAGATGGGGGTTGATTTTTGGGATGGATCAACATGGAATCAAGAGATGGATAAACATGAGGTGATTTCAGTTTGTTTTTAGCTTTACATGGTTGCTGTCAAGGCTGTTTATTGAATTGAATAATTTGCATGTCAAGTATATCTTTTGCTGTTTGATGTATGATTCCCAGTTTAATTCTTCTGAAACTTGGATATTGATTATTTAAAAAGAAATCCTATATAAGGGAAGTGTTGCCTTCGTTTTCCAGGTGCTTGTAATGACGCCACAAATCTTGCTTGATGCTTTGAGGCACAAGTTTATCAGGCTCCATCAGATAAAGGTTTTAATATTTGACGAGTGTCATAATGCAAGAGGCAAACATCAGTACGCGTGCATAATCAGGGTAAAAATTCGTGCAAGTTAGAGCTTTCTTTTGGAAGTTTCATAGACATCTCAAGATTGTGCATATTCTTAAGTAATGTAGAAGTATAAAGGCAGATGTTGTATGTCAGTGCTGTACTTGCTTAGCTTTTTCTGATTTATGCTCAACCTCCGGTTGGATTACTCATACAATTATTTGATACCCTAAGAATAAGTCTAAAATACCCGAAGACAAATTATTTATACCCCAAGAACAACTACTTAATACCCCAAGAGTATTTCTCTATAATACCCAAGAACAAATAATTAATGCTTCAATTACTAAAAACACATAGTGCGGCGTGTACTGTGTATTTTTGAAAATATCAAACTAAATTCAAAATTAAAGTAAAATCAAGGTGCATAGTATGCACACGGGTGCATACTAGAATATTGCGTAATATATATACTATGGCTCCTAATCCAAGTCTTTCTAATGTATTCCTTTTAATTATATATATATATATATATGTATATATTTTCAAAGTACACATAGTATTGATTCCCTTAAGATCTACTAAATTTAGTGATGATTTTTTTAGAATCATAATATTCACTGTCAAGGGCGTACGCATGATTTTTATCCAGCTAAGGTACAAATTTAAAAAATTTGTTTATTCTCTATACAAACTATAATAATGGTAAAATAATTTTTACAGGTAATTATAGACGAATACTTTATTAAAATTTAATTTTATATGTAATGAATATAATAACATGTAAATTCATCATATTTCAAAGGTAAAATATGAAATGGACTCAGCATGAGTTTTCATATGCAGAGGTCTTATGAGACAAGGATTATATAAGGATTTTAAAATAAAAAATAACTTATTAAATAACTTAGAAATCTTTAGAAACAAAAATTAATACTTTAGAGGATGTTTTACCACATTATTCCATTAGAAAACAATTGATAGTAAATATAATATCTAAACCTTAATAATATATATTGATTATTGAGTTTGTTAGTGTACACCCAGCTTAAATAAATTCAAGTTATGGTTTTTAAGTCGCAGTTGAGGTATAAATTAAATTGTGTGTCGGTTTAAGAGATTGCGCTAGGACATCATTTAAGTTGCAAAGTTGGTCTTAGTATTTGGAATTTAAAATTAAGCCTTGAACTTTATTTCTAGGACTTTAATTTGAGGTTTTAAAAGTTAGTGGACCAAAATTTGATTAGAGCCCATTAAGTTAACTAAGGTATTTTGTTATTGGGTTTTTGGCATTTTAGATTTTAAGATGGCCAATTATTTTTTGAGTTTGGAGTTTAATTTCGGCACTTTTGGAGAAATTAGGAGATTTAGACCTTTTATTAAGTAATTAATGAATTATTAGGTGATAATTATCTTTGAGGGTAAAAAGGACTTTTGAGGAGATTAGTTATTTGACTTAGTCTCTTTCTTAATTAATTTTTGGCCGATTAGTACTATTTATGTTGAGGAATAGATTTATTAATTTATTTGAGGATATTTAAATTAAGTTGGAATTGGAAATATAGTGAGGTTGTTACAAGACTAGTTCAACCTCTATTTTCGGTCGACTATTTGAAGTACTCCAATAGGATTTCAATCAAACTTTATTTCTTAAGTTTTAATTAACCACCCACTCCTGTTTTGTTGAGGAATTGACCAAGTCATCCGAGAAAGAGAGAGAAAACAGCCTATTTCCTTTCCCTTTTATCCAAGAGTTTTAACTTAGGAGACTATCAAATATTTCCTATCCCTCTCTCGTGGAAATTAGTCACCTTACGAAAGTTAATTTAACATTTTTTCCAGTCGAAACTTTCTTCTTCCCTTCTTCAAGAATCTGCGAACATTTCATAATACGAAATCGATCGTCAGTTTCAACCGGGTTTAGGCAACCGATCATTTCTCTTCTCCTTGTACCGCAAAACATAAGATTCGATCGAGGTAAGACTTTCTTTTCGTTAGAGTTTGATCAGTCAGGCACCAGCCCGTTTTGTCATGTTGCCACCGAGTGACCTTTTTCCTAATACTTAGTTTTCTGTCGATTGTATACAAGGATTAGAAGCTGTCCAAACATTGCACCGTATCATAGACGTTTCAACTTTCAAATTCAATCAAACGTTTTAAAACAACAAAGGTGGGGTTATATTAATTGGTGAACGGTATGAGTTCTAATTTTAATTCGAGTTGAGATGATTATTTTTCATGCATTTACGAGGTTTACGAAGAGAAACGGTGATACCGTATCCGATACGAAGAGGAACGGTGATACCGTATCCTACACGAAGAGGAACGGTGATACCGTATCCTAAAAATGTGCAATGGTTAATGAGTATGCGAAATATATTATGTCCTTGAATTAACTTGGGAACTCATATGCCCCACTGAGTAATTTTATAAGTTGCTCACCCCTTTTCACCAAATCATTTTTCAGATAATACAAGTGATGGACGTCGCGGTGGCGAGGTGGAGTATGGTGCGGGGACGAAGGCTTGAAAAGGATAATGTCACAATAAATGTTAGTTAAGTTTAATAGTAAGTATAAACAATCAAATAATGTATTGTTACTGTTAACTGATTATGTTCATTGCGTTGAGGTAAATGTTGCTGTGATGTAGGTGACACGTTTATGTAATTGTTGATTTGATGTAACTGATTGTTTGTTGTGATTAATGTGAGTAATGATATTTTTTTCTTAACTGTAAGTGTTCAATAAGATATGGATAATGTGTATTTACTTGAAGTAATGTGAATGTTGAATGTAAACGCGTGATAACGTACTGTGAGAACTTTTTATTACATAGTGGGACTAAAGATTTTATTGCATTGAGCTACGTAACATGTTAATATATTGATCATGCAACATATTGTTTGTGTATGAATAAATTGTAATATAAAAGTTGAATCAATATGGTTTAGTTCGTATATATATTATGATGAAGTATGTTTGGTTGCGGTGTATATGCTATTGTAAAATATGATAAGTGTGACTTAGTGTTATGTCATAGCAATTAATAATGATAAATAAAGATAGTGATGTGTGTTTGTACTATTACGGTAGAACACTGCTGTAAGTTTAGAAATTATTCGGGAATATTGAGTTATGTGTGTCTGTTAAATGTTCACATATTTAGAAAATAGGATAAAATTACTTTCACTTGCAACTGGTTTCACTCGATTCGGATTAGAAACGAGTTAGATATGAATTTTAGAAAATTACGTGACGAAAATGGTCAAGTCGGTGACGTTTCGATTTTTCTGGGAATGCTCAGCGTGTACAAAATTTTTATAAAAATTATTTACGTGTTCTACATGATGTGAGGCACTTGTATGATTTTTCTTAAGATTTTAGGAGTTGTCTAAGTGGTCCAAATAAAATCCTTTTGTCGATGACGCACAGCAGGAATTTTGCGGAAACTCATTCTTTCTAATTAATACCCTTGCATATATATATTTTATTTGGTATGAATTCATGTAATAGTGTTTAGTTGCAAGTGTATTATTTCTTTTTCAAGTGTTGTTATTGTATGTTCATTAACTTGATATATTTGTGATTGATATGTAGTAATGTGTATGAAGTTAATTAGTAAACCTAAATGTAACATAATATATTAATGCATTGTATGTCTGTGTGTGCTCATAGTTATTTTGTTGGTACGTGACATTTAAAATGTGTTATAAATCTTTTGGATATTGTGGCTAAAGTGTGCTCACAAAGTGAATTAAGTTTTATTTATTTGTTTGTAATATGTATGTGTTAACTGGCTAATTTGTTGTGGCACACCCAGTTTTAGTAAATACACCCACCGCATGAATTTCGGGATTTTGATGAGTTGCTGCTGTCCACGAAAATTGTATGTGTTTATAAAGGTTAAATGACGTCCAATATGGTGTATGGTAGTCAAATGTGTTAAGTTTATGGGTGCAATAATTATATTTGTTGATAAATCACATGTTTAGTATAATATATGTTTAGTTGTATATTGATAAGTTATTGTCCTTAATTGTTGTCGCATGATCAATGTATGTGTTTACTATTTGATCGTTTAATTCTTAGGATGGCATATGTATTTGCTAGTACGTAATTGTGTCTGAGTTTTATAAATATAATTTTCCCAACTGTTTAATTCTCTAAAACTTTTTAAATGAAAGAAAGGAGGACTTTTATTTCAAGAGGAAAATTTTAGTCTCGTCCTAAAATGTTTTTCTGAATCGATTTTCTTTTATAAATTAAGTCTTCCACTTGCTAGTAACTGTATGAAAATTCGGGGCGTGACAGTTAGATTTTGAATTGTGTGTAATTTCGTTAACAATATATAATTTACAAATAAAAAATTACCTAGAAAATTTGTTTACTAAATCCTAATTTAAAAGGTCCAACAAACAAAAGTATGTACATGATGATTAATATATTTAGTTTTTTATAATTAAACATATAATATTTAAAAATATAATAATAAAAATATTGAGGTATGACATTTGACATGACTTGCCTCCATGTAAATCCGTCCTATTCACTGTTACTGTTTATTGACTAATTTAGATAGACCGGTTCAACAATTCATTCATGATGTACTTCTTTAATATCTTCAGATTTATGTAAACTGATCTTGATTCTCTTCAGTAAATTTTCCTTTCAACTGATTACATGCAAGTTCCAGACCTCTTGCGACCAACTTCACCCATTCTTATCAAATACTTAGTTTTAGGGTTTTGTTTAGTATCATAAATTCCAGCTATGCGATAATCTTTAATTACAAGACACAGTTATTCTAAGAATTGATTGTCACTTCTAAGTTTGGGATATGTATGATAAGCTCAAGAATACAGTAAGAAACTATGTGATAGTCCTTGCAAAATGATGGAATTAAATTATTGATTTGTTAATTAATTATATTAAATTATTAAACATGCTTAAGTTTTGGATGGGAGAAATGTGAATGATATACATTTGATTTCTAAAAATTTAAATTATAAATTTTTAAATATTATAAATAATAAAATATAACATTAATTGACGAATCAGACCTTAATTATTTTCTAAAATAACCCACATTTTATTTTCATATTATATATTGCTTCTGCATATGAGCTTCTGCATCTATGCAATATGAGTAAGTCTTTTGTGCATCAGATGCTCCGTGCAACACAAGTGTATTTTTGAAAACTTGTATAAATTATTACTGAAAAGTTACATAAATTATAATTGAAAAGTTACACCATTAAAAATACATTTTTCAGTAATAATATATATGATATTTTAGTAATAATTTGTATAACTTTTTAAAAGTAAACTAGAATTGTACGGTTCACCTTGTGTATACAAGACTTAGAAAATGCAATATAGGTGCGCGTTGATCTCATTCAAGTCTGCAGTACTAATATCAAATGATAGCACACCTCTACCGCATGCGGATTAATTAAAAAGATTGTTGCGTGTACTAAATAAACAGTCTTTAATGTAAATTAATGTTGAATCAACCACACAACATTTTTTTTTTTTAATGTTTGGTTGTAAAATATTATCCACGCAACGTTCATTGTAAAAAAAAATAACAATAATAAAGAATTATCCAAGACATTAGATTTATCTATAAAATTCTTGCGATGAAATTGTCTAGCAATTGCCTAAAAATGTTTATAATTATATAGGCATTTTCATTTATTAACCTACAAATAATTTGCCATTAGAATTAATTTACGAATGAGATAAAATTTTTAAGTAATTAATTACCCAACAAGCAGTTAATTTGTCTATAAAAATGTACCTACAAACAATTTATCTACGAAAATATCATAGACACGTTATTTATAGATAAAGAATAAAAATGCATATATAATTTTAAAAAAATTATAGATAGTTACGTGATAATTTTCACTATGAAAAATTTTTATTGAAATTTTAATTTTGAGTAGATTTTATATGAAAATGGTTCATTATAAGTTTATCATGAAAAAATAGTAAAGTATAAAAAATTTAGTTAAATGTATCAAAATATTTATCAGGAGTATTAAAAATTACGGTCAATAAAATCTATAACAATTAATAACATAATACCATAGATCCATATTTTTTATACTTTTAATGAGATTTTTTATATTTCTAGTAAAATATTTGAAGCTTTAAAAATGATTCATGATGATAAATTTTTCATCAAGTATTTTTATACAAAGGTATACTAATCTCATAGTCCCTCCGTCTCAACTCTTTTTTCCCCTTTTTCCGTTTTGGGACGTCTCAACTCTTTTTTCCTATCTTAAACAGGAAATAATTTACACTCACAAAAGTCAATAAAGTACATATTTTATATTTTATTAATTAACTTCACACTCACATATTCTATTTTTTTCTTAATTCGTGTGTCCAAGTTTTTTGGAAAAAGACCCGGAACAAAGATAATATTATATACTTATTTATTGTTGCGTTTACTACCAAAGCACTCTACTAAACAGTCTTAAATGTAAATTAATGTTAGAATCGACTACAACATAAGCACGCCACTAAACAGTCTTAAATGTTAATTAATGTTAATGTTAATTTGCGCAACGTTTAAATGTCGAGGTACACGCATGGATGTAACCGCCTAGGCGGCCGCCGACGCCAAGATCAAATTGCCGAAAAAAATTCGTCAACACATTTGGCACTACCGAGGCCGCCTAGACAGTCGTCGATGTCATCTTGACACCGCCTAGATGATCATTACTCTTTTCTTTTAATTTTTATTTCAACTTAAAAGTTATAACTAAAATTAAAAATTAAAAATTACTAAAAAAAAATGAAAGTTTAATTGAATTATTTCATATTTATTCGTTCTATGTATTATTTACTCTTTTTGTGTATGTTTCATTTAGAAGTTGGACAATGTCGTATTATGATACTTTTTAACATTTTATTGATTTTTTATATTTTGAGATAGTTATTAATTATGTTTTAAATTTATAATTTATCTATAATGTATATTTTTATTAATATATGTTTAGAAAAAAATTAATACTAATAAAAAAATTTAAAAATTGAAAAATTCTGGCACCGCCTAGGCGGTCTTGGCGGCACTCGACCACCCGACGACCGCCAAGCGCCATTTCCACTTTTGGATACACAATCTCATATTATTTAAGTATTATTTAAGTATTTTGTTTTTATAAGAAAGAAAACTTTACAACAGGCAAAATATTAATTTTTCTACCAAGTAATATAATCATTGTGTTGTTTTTATAAAATTTTATTAGTCATCTTCATTGTATTTTCACTATACCTCCATTTCCTATGGCAAAGTATTGTATGAAAATAGTTCATCATAAATATCATGAACAAATTTTAAAGTATTAAATATTTAAGTAGGTGTAACAAAAATCTCATTAGGTGTATCAAAAGTTAAGGTCAACAAAATTTAGGGAAAATTATTATTTTTGTCCTGTAACTTTACCTTCTTTTGATTTTGGTCCTATTAACTTTCAAATTTTGATTTTCGTCCTGTAACTTTACCTCATTTTGATTTTGGTCCTGTGACACCCCATTCATGTATAAAAGAGGTAAAGTTATAGGACCAAAATAAAAAAGGGGTAAAGTTATAGGACGAAAATAAAAAAATTGAAAGTTAATAGGACCAAAATCAAAAGGAGATAAAGTTACAGGACGAAAATCAAAATTTGAAAGTTAGTAGGACCAAAATCAAAAAGAGGCAAACTTACAGGACAAAAAAAATATTTTTCCCCAAAATTTATATATTGACTTTAACTTTTAATACCTGATGAATGTTTTAATACACTTATTAAATATTTGATAAATTAAAATAATTTTATAATAAGTTTATCATAAACTATTTTCACACAATAATTAGGTGTTGTAATCCTATGAGGAACAGGCCCCAACACCCGTTCTCCAATTCAATACTTTTGCTATTCAGTTAACATTCATTTTCTTAATTTAAATTCTGAGGTCTTAATTGTCAAAATCTTGAAGTGAAAAATTGACTTGTGTCAACACCAGCTTGCTTTCTTTATTTTATTTTACTTAGTTTTATTTATTTATATTATTTATTATTATAACATATATCATATTAATAAATGGGAAACGTACGTAATTAACTATTCACACATACACACGACTATTTTATGCAATCACATGTTTATTAGGACTCCATTTGGTAGTGTGAAAAAAAACTAATACATCATGGTGAGATTTCAATTATTAAGTGAGAAATTTGTATTAAACTTTAGTGTTTGATAGTAAATACTTAAAAGTGGATTATTTGTATATCCTAGTTTGATAAGGTGTAGTTGGTATGATTTAATATTTATTTTTAATAATTTAATTTTTTTGTTGCTGTTTGGCAGGAAATATATGTGTTAATATTTGAACAAAAATATTTTCAATTTCTAACACTTCTTCCCACACATATGCCCACATATTTATATACACACATTTTTTTCAGACATATTATCGAAAACCTTCTGAACGTAATCAATTTCAACTTTTTTCTCGATTAACTTAATGTGAAGCAAGCATCTTTAAACAACAAAAACCATTGAAAATGTAATCAAATGTGAAGCAGATACCTTTAAACAACACAAAAGTGAAACAGACAGCATAAAATCCCTTTGGAACACCTGTATTCCAAGCTTGGTGACGTTCTAATTGTTGCCTCCATAGCCAAAACTCTGTCAAAATGTGGAGGAATTTATTCTCTTTATAAGAATGGAGATTCCATTCCCATGTCTGAAGATACTGTCATCCGAATTCTCTGCCGCTGTTCTCTCGATTCGTCGACGAAGTTGGATTTTTTCCGATGGTGCTCTCTCAGGCAAAACTACAAACACTCGTTGGGCACTTACTCTCAGATGTTTAAAGTCATCGTGTTTCTTTTCCCATCACCACCAGAATGACATTCTTGAGCTGATTGCCTCGATGAAGCGTGGCGGGGTAAAGGTTGATTCCTCAACTTTGAAATTGATTCTTGAAGGGTTCATCAGGAATGGTAAGTATGATACTGCTGTTGGAATTTGTGCTCCTCGAAGAAAGCTTCGATTCGGTATATTACTCGCCCAATTCCAACATTGGGTGAATGAGAAATTGAATTTTTAAGTTTGTTGTAAACAAAAGAGAAATGAGAATGAAGGGAAAGGCTAAAAACTTTGTCCCACATTGGAAAAATG
>JAPKLY010000234.1:202103-270332 GCA_026898435.1 Prunella vulgaris
TTTCCCAACTCAGGAATTTTTGCTGAGCCTGACCTGAGTCCGGGTCATACTGACCTGTCTCTTGTCCTGGCCTGAGTTTCCTGAAGGTCTTTCCCAGCCTGACCTGACTCCCATCCTGACCTGAGTTTGGGTCAGCCTGACCTGAGTCCTGAAGGACCATCCTGAGCATTTTCTGATGGGCGTTTTCAGGTCCGCTGAGACTTGAAAAATCTCTACAGTTACAACACGTTTTGAAACTTAAAAAACCTGTTTTAATGCAATTAATTCAGATATTTTGTCGGTTATGGTCAAGACCGTTTGTGGGTCTTTATGACCATACTCCAACAGTAATTTTTGAATACTATAAATAGTATTATTATGTGTTGCAAGAAACACAAGGATAACAAGATACACAATATTTGAGTGAAAAAAATATACAGATACTTTTCGGCAATCAGCCACATTCTTTTGTCCAAATATTCTGCTATTTTTCCGTTCATACTCCGGTGATTTACGAACAATTTCTCAGTTCATTTTAAGCAAGATATTGTGCTATATCGTTGCTTTTCATCGTTGTATCCTGGGAAACAAGTGTCCCATAAATTCACTAAGCACCTAGAGTGAGGGGCATATTTTGTTTTAAGAAAATCGTGTTCCTCACGAGCCTCGATTTTCCGTATTATATTATTTATATTATTTCAGCCATCAGGTGCCTTTTCCTACAGTCTTAAAATAAAATATTCTTTCAAGATGGCTGATACAAACCCTTTAAAGACGAATGATATTACCCTGGTGGCTCCCACTGCTCCAGCCTCCGCTTCCACCTTTGTCGGCTCGATGGTTCAAGTTCCAACGGTGACGATTCCAGTTCACCACCACGATAAGCCGGGGAAGTTCACCGGAATGAACTTCAAAAGGTGGCAACAAAAGATGCTCTTTTACTTAACCACGCTCAACTTGGCGAGGTTCTTAAGGGAAGATCATCCCACTCTTCCTGCTGAACCCGACGAGCAATCCGTGCTTGCCCAAGAAACATGGAATCACTTGGATTTTTTATCCAAGAATTATATTCTCAACAGCCTATCCGATGCGCTTTACAACGTGTACATTGGGATCAAAACTGCAAAAGAGTTGTGGGAAACTCTTGAGAAAAAATACAAGACAGAGGATGCCGGGACAAAGAAGTTCCTTGTAAGCAAGTTTCTTGATTTTAAAATGGTGGATACTAAACCTGTTGTTAGCCAAGTGCAGGAGCTACAGGTTATCATTTCCGATATCCATGCGGAAGGGATGGTGACTAGTGAATCATTCCAAGTGGCTGCCATCATCGACAAGCTACCCTCCGGTTGGAAAGATTTCAAGAATTACCTCACCTACAAAAGACAGGAGATGACCGTAGAGGAGCTTGTTGTTTGTCTTCGTATCGAAGAGGACAACAAGAAATCAAGCAAAAAATATGGTGCCTCAAAGCCAAAAGCCAACGTTGTTGAACAAGGCCAAGGCTCGAGGACCAACCCCAAAAATAATGGAAAGAAAAAAGAGAACCCTTCGACCAAGAATTTGGGTCCGAAGAAGAATGATTTAAAAAAAAAATTCACTGGAACTTGCTACAATTGCAAGAAGCCCGATCATAAGGCGGCTCAATGTAGAAAGCAGAAGAAAGACCAAGCAAATATGGTCAACCAAGATGAGAAGCACTTCTCGACTGTTGTGTCCGAGGTAAACATGGTAGGTTCAAACCCACGTGAATGGTGGCTCGATACGGGTGCAACCCGTCATATTTGTTCTTCCAAGGAATTATTTAATTTCCTTGATGAAAATGTCCATGAAGAGAAACTCTACATGGGAAATTCAGCCACTTCCGATGTCAAGGCCAAAGGGAAAATAGTGCTGAAATTTATCTCCGATAAGGAGTTAACTTTGAACGATGTTTTGTATGTACCGGAAATTCGTAAGAATTTAGTGTCCGGGTCATTATTGAAAAACATGGGTTCAAAATTGTAATAGGGGCGGATAAAGTTATTTTATCCAAGAATGGAGTGTATGTCGGAAAGGACTACAAATGTGATGGGCTTTTTAAGCTCAATGTAATGACGATCAAGAAAAATATGAATAAAAATACTTCATCTTCTTCTTATTCGATTGAGTCGTCTATTACGTGGCATGGTCGATTGGGACATGTCAATTTTAATTCATTAAGAAAATTAATGAATTTAAATAGTATACCTACACTCCAAATGGATACAAATCATAAGTGTGAGATTTGTGTAGAAACAAAAATGAATCGGTCATCCTTCCGAACTAATGAAAGAAATAGTGAACCACTTGAATTAATTCACACGGATGTGTGCGATTTAAAAAGTGTACAAACACGTGGTGGAAATAAATATTTCATCACTTTTGTACATGATATCACAAAATTTTATTTTGTGTATCTTCTAAAAAGTAAAGACGAAGCTTTTGAGAAGTTCGTGCTTTATAAAAATGAGGTTGAAAATAAATAAAAAAATTTAACTTGTAATTATTCTATTAATTTGGAGGATAAATATTTTTTAAATTTTATTGAAATATTATTAGGCACTACATATTGTATATTTTATATTACATAGTACTCAAAAAAATTTAATACTAAAATGTGTGATTTTAACAAATTTTTGTGATAGAAAAAAAAAAGATAATAATATTAAATATTTTGATCATAAATTTAACTAAAAAAATATAGAAAAAAGCGCATGGAATTCGAAAAAAAAAAAAAAGGAAATTACATTATACAAGCAATTGAACCCTTGTCTCTTAATTTGAACTATCCTTCAAAACCAATTAGGCACATGTACATAAGTGTTATAATTAGAAAACATTATATCAACACTAAAAAAATTAAAATTTTCAGGGGGCACTCCATGGCTGTGGGTGTGTGTCTATGGGGGGGGGGGGGGGGCGGGGGGTGGGGTATATATGTTAATTTCCTGACGGAGATTACACTAATATTTGGGCGCGTAGGGTTATATAATTTTTTAGTTTATTTTTAGAAATTTTTATGGTAGAAATTTTTATATAAGTTTTTGTCTTTAATAAATATATTTTAGGCCAGTGTATAAATATAATATGAAATATAATAATTGATATCAACATATTTAAAGGTAAAATTAATTCATAAACATATTATTAATATCATAAATTAATTTTTTCAATTCATATCTTATTTTTATTTCAAATATGCAAGAATATATATTATATATTATTATTTAAAAAATAAAATTATCATTTAAAATGGGTCGACCCGCCCGTCCCGTGACCCACAGCGGGTCGACCCGACCTAACCCGTACATAGAATGGGACGGGTCTGGATCTTCTAGTACCCGTCCCGACCTGCCCCATTGACATCCATAATGGCTTGACCTTGACCTCATCTGTGTCTATGTCTTAGGTTATTTTCTTTGGAACTCTGGGCTTTTTGGGCTTCGTCCCAAGGTTTTAAACTTAGATTCCTGGATTGGTTGGAAGATGTATTGAGCCTAGTTATAGTTAAGTGACCCTCAGACCCATGAGTAATTGTGCCATAACATTATTGTTTTAGATAATATTGTTTTATTGTCATATTTACAATAAATCACTATATTAATTAACAAACAACACGTAACCTCACAACTTCTTTACTTTATTATATTTTATTAAAACTCATGCTCCTTCCAATGAATAGATTTGGGAGGACGGACGGAGTAAAATTTATTAAAATCTAAAACTTTATAAATAACTTAACTAAAAAGTCGGGAATTTCTTAAAGCTTCTTTATTTATTACACCATCCGTCCTAAAATTTATTTCTTGAATCTATTTTCATTTATTTTTAGAATATTTTAATTTATTATCATATTCATAAATAATTAATTTATTTTTTAATGGGCCTACAATAACTCCACAATATCCTTATTTTATCTATTTGCCTATTCTAGAATTTTAGGTTTCATTTATTTAATTGCACCTCAAGAGACTTATTTGTTAATTGTTTTTACGGTCAACTAACATTCTTAAAAATAATTATAAAACACAAATTCTAATGTGCGATATTGCACCACACCCAACCCGTCTTATATACCCAAATGAAAATTCGTGGATTCTTAACGGGTCAAATTGGATCCAATAAAATTTTCAAGAAAAGTTCTCGTCAGTCCCAAAATATACTACATGAACATATGTATGATATTGTAAGGCAAAATGTGTGTTTTTTTATCGGTAAATGTTAGTTGTTAGTAGTTAGATTAGTACACCAAGTCTCCAAACACTCCAAGAATATCTCCAAGCCAACCTTTATATCTCTCTCCTAATTCGTTCCAAAGGAAATCGAACCCGGGTCACTCACTCAAGTGAGGAGCCAGGTGGCCAGGTGAGCTAACCTACCTGGTTAAGGCAAAATGTGTGTTACTACATCTTAAAAAGTTGTTTTTTTTTTTACTTTTAAAGTAACTATAATGATAATATGTATTTTTACAAAAGAAAATATGTGTTTCTTAATTTATTTTTCATTTATTATTAATTTTACGTTGATAATATGTTGTTAATTTAATGATACCTTACATGTGTTACTATCTCGGCACTCCCAGAATGTATACCACATTGAACATATGTGTGTTATTGTAAGACAAAATGTGTGTTACTACATCTTAAAAAATTAAATCTTTGTACTTTTAAAGTAACTATAAGGACAATATATATTTTTACAAGAACAAATATGTGTTTCTTAATTTATTTTTTATTGATTTTATTGTTGATAATATGTTGTTAATATAATAATGCCTTACATGTGTTATTATATCTCGAAAGTCCCAGAATATATACTACATGAACATATGTGTGTTACTGTAAGGTAAAATGTGTGTTACTACATCTTAAAAAATAATGATTTCTATAAAAATCAATAAATATTTATGAAAAACTACTCCCTCCGTCACACCTTAAAAAGGAAATAATTTACACTCACAAAAGTCAATAAAGTATAATTTTTATATTTTATTATTTAACTTCACACTCACATACTCCAACCTTTCCTTAATATGTGTGCCCTGGTCTTTTTAAAGAAAGACATGTGATGGAGGTAGTAATATTTTTTCTTATAGTAACACACATATTAATCTTACATTGTATTAAAAATATTTGTTTTTACAAAAATAAATGAATATATGTAAAAAAAAAACATTTGTTCTTACAGTAGAACACATTTGACCTTATAGTAATATTAATTTAATCACACAGTATCACTAATTTGGAGCAAAAATCCTGGAGAAAATTGCCCAAATCCAACCGATCCATTTAAGATCTGTGAATTTTGTTACTTTGACCCTGTTGACCCGCGAGTTTTTTAAAATTTCTATTTTTAGCATCATATTGCACGGTGCAATATTGCATAAGAGACCTACTCATTATAAAATTATAGTTTAATGATTATTTTCTATGACGAGTGAAATTTAGTTGTCAACATTAAATTTGTGATTAGTCTGGATAAGAAAACAAAAAAACATCATCGTGAGAAGAAAATTTCTCCTTCCCAATATGTGCAAAATATTCGAGTACAAAAAGAAAGAGAAAAAAGAGTGCAACAGATATTTGTACGTGAGACAGTATAAGAGGATGTTTGACTAAATTTATTTTAAGCATTTTATAAGCTCCAATGGGATGGGGGTGAAAGCGAAGGGGATGAGGAAAATAATAGGGTGCTTGATTGAGCTCTATCTAAGAGCTTATAAGATCGCTTAAAGAGGTTGGTAAAAATTAAAATAAGATGTTGAAAATAAGCTTCTTATAACTTATAAGCTGCAAAAATATAAGTTGGGATATCCAACTTGTTTTCCTCCTCACATCCACTCCTACCCACCCACTCCACCCCGCCATCAATTCTCCACATCTACCTCAATATAAAAAAATTAAAAAAATTATTTTCAATTAAAATTAAATAATAAAAAATTAAAAGAAATTATTTAAAAATTTATAAATTGTATTAGCGGAACACTTTTATAAACCACTCCCTCCATTCCACTATAAATTTCTTACTTTCCTTTTTTGGATGTCCCACAATAAATTTCTCATTTCATAAAAAACAACAACACTTCATATATTAATAAATAAAGACTTAATTGCAAAATAAATCACCACCTTTTCGCATATTGCAATTTAGTCTAAACTTTTAAATTTTAGCAAAATACATCACCACCTTTTATATTTTTTGCAATTTAAACTTCGGGCACTTTGCTCCTTGCCCAAATGATGACGTGGACAAATAAATGCACATTCATCATCCTAATAAGCATCCACATAGTTAAATATCTAAAAATATAAATAAAATTATTAATATTATAAATATAAAAAAACATATAATTTTAAAAAAATTAGAGTTTTTTTATTTAAAAGTTTGAATATATTTCAAAAATAAATTAATATTAGAAATAATAAATTAAACATTATATTGTATAAACAATAAATAAATATTTTTGTTATATTTAAATACATAAGTAAAATATACATATATATATATTAACAATATAAAATAAAAGATTTAAATAAAAATTTAAAATAAAATATTCAAAGTAAAATAAAAATATTTAAACTTATTTAAAATAACTCTAAATTTAAATATTATATTTTAAGGAAAATAATAACATATATAATTTTAATTTTTAAATATATTTTTAGAATCATGAATTTTGTGTGAACTTTTATAAATTTAAGAAATATATATAACTTTTAAAATAAGTAATTAATTAAATAAATAGTGTAAAAAATTCTAAATACATATTCATTATAATTTGTAAATGAAAATATATTAATCTATTTTACTTAAAAATAAAAATTTGAAATATAATTAATCCTTAACCAAATATAATTAATTTTAAGTAAAATAAATTAATATATTTTCATTTACAAATTGTAATGAATATGTTTTTAGAATTTTTTTATTATATTTATTTAATTAATTGTTTATTTTAAAAGTTATATATATTTCTTAAATTTATAAAGCTTCAAAAAATTCATGATTCTAAAAAATATTTAAAAATTAAAACTATATATGTTATTATTTTCCTTAAAATATTATATTTAAATTTAGATTTATTTTAAATAAGTTTGAATATTTTTATTTTACTTTGAATCTTTTATTTTAAATCTTTTTATTTTATATTGTTAATACATATATGCATTTAAATATAACAAAAATATTTATTTATTTTTTATACAATATAATGTTTAATTTATTTTCGAAATATATTCAAACTTTTAAATTTAAAAAAAAAACTCTAATTTTTTTTAAAATTATATGTTTTTTATATTTATAATATTAATAAGTTTATTTATATTTTTAGATATTTAACTATGTGGATGCTTATTGGGATGATGAATATGGATTTATTTGTCTAAGTCATCATTTGGGCAAGGGACAAAGTGCCCGAAGTTTGAATTGCAAAAAATATGAAAGGTGGTGATTTATTTTGACAAAATTCAAAAGTTTAGACTAAATTGCAATTCGCGAAAAGGTGGTGACTTATTTTACAATTAAGCCATAAATAAATACCCTTTTAAGCAATCACCCTTTATTTTTTTACAACTTCACATTACTTTTTTACAACTTTTCATTATTTTATATAAAAATCTACATGTGGACCACCATATAATAATAAATAAATATATTTTTTAAAATAAAATAACAAAAAGAAAGGAGAAACTTAAAGAGGGACAGAGAGATTACTTAAAGTTATGAGATTTTATTATATGAAATAAACATATAATAAATCTAAATTACTTTAATCCGATCTAATTTAACTTTTCTAACATGAACATAGATTTTTGATAAGTAGGTGAGATATATTATAGAAAAAATAAAATATTATATAATTAAATTAAAAATAAAAACAGAGCTGTATCGCCGTGCAAGTGGTGGAATAATATTTAATAGGCTAATAGCTTAGCGCACAATGATAATATTTTAGTTTTATAATGGAATCTTGTCGAGAGCCACAATTATATATTTTTGAAATAATTATAGAATGGTTAAAAAAAATGACACAAATTATAAATTGATTATGTGTAACTAAAACATATATATACTTCTGTGTAAAAAAATTATACATATAAGCAAATATTTTGAACCAATATATATATAATCAATTTTTTAAAGCAACATATGAATACTCCTATCTATATATATAGATAAACTATTATAACTTATGAAATATTACACCCCTGTTCAACTATATGTTACTCATTTTGTCATTTTCGTCCGTCCCATTATATATTTCTCATTTGCTTTTTTAACTTTTTTGGAAACTTCTATTTACTTTTTATTTATTATTTTCATTATATTTTACACTATTATAATTACTTTATTGCTTTTTCCATCTCATCACTTATACTTTTTCATTTTTGTTTTAATTCACGTATCCAAAAACAATGAGCAACATATAGCGGGATGGACGGAGTAAAATTTATAAGTTATTTAAACATCTATTTGGATGGATGAATTTTAAAATGAATAAATTTAAAAAAATTACATGTAAGTAGACATATATTTCAAATCATGAATTGTAAAGAGATGGAAAAAAAGAGAAAAAGTAAAAAAAAAAAAAGATAGAGATGAAAACGAATTAGAGACGAAAGATTTTAAATAGCATAGTTTTGATGAGAATTTAAAATTTTTCCATTTTAAATATAATTAAATTTAAATATTTATAAATTTATTTAAATTACTTAAAGAAAGTGATTATATGTATGTAAACTCCACGAATTTAGTGCATGTTTGCAATCTCTAGTAGAATAGAAAAATGATATTAAGTAATTTTAGTAGTAAAATAAAAAATAAAGAGTGTTTTAAATTTAAGTGATTTTAAAAAATGATTAAGAAAAATATGTTTACAAAAGAAGTGCTTATAAAAAGAATATTGAGTATTATTTTCTTGGGAAATGTGTAGAAGTGTTTAAGTGAAAGATAAAAGCTAAAAATTATTGCTTGATCAAAAATAATAATAAATACTTAAAATTATAATTAAAAACATATTTTAAATACTTTTTTTAAAAAATAAATACTTTTACATTTTATTTAAAATTTGCAAACAAGCCCTTGATATCCATACAAGCGGAGCACGAAATAAATTTACTCAGGAGACCTCATATAAACTGTATAAGCTGTTCTAAGGGCACTTCCAATAAGGCCGCAAATCTTGACGCAATGGGCTTTTTGCCACAAAAACTCCATCCAAGGGCGACGCATTTTTGGACGCTGAATACCACTCGTGAACAGTGCGTGGCAAATTTGCCACTCACTGTTCAATAACGCAAATATTTTTCTTTTTTTTTCTTTTTTTTATCATTTTATTTATATGATTTATATATTTATTATATTATGTAATGTATTATATATATTTTAAGTAAGTGTGATATATATTAATATTAAATGCTCTGATTGAACATCTGTGGGAAAAATATTCTAATTCAGAGAATGAATTACTATTAATATGTAATTTATATTATTTGCATTGTCTTGTAATATTTTTAGATTTGCATTATATTTTATTAGATGTGTAATTTTTCGATATTAATATGTAATGTGATGTATTATGTTATTAAACTTTGTGATTTAAATCATTGTTTCATAGTTTTTTATTTTTTCTTATTAAATATATATTTTTATTGATTTAATTTTTAAAGATTTAAATATGAATAACAAATTATAAAATTAATTATACATACATAATAATAAAATAAAAATTAAATTTTATTAAAGTAGGAATATTCTAAAAGAATATTCCCATTGAGTTAAAATTTGAATTTTATGATTGGAGATGATTTTACTGTTGGTGGCAAATTTTGTATCAAATTGGTGAATTTGATGACAAACTTGCCACAACCCCTGGGAGTGCTCTAAGAGGTCATAGGTTCAACTAAAGTCCCTCAAAACATCCATATGAATATCATGTGAGTGCTTTTGTTGGTGAATCAGCTTCTTCCTTCGATTCTGTTCGAGCATGGAGAACACGGGAAAGAAGGTCGTGCTCACCTCCAATGGAGACGAAATTTCTCTCAGCATAGCTCGCCATTTAGCTCAGCGTGGTTGCCGGTTATTAATTTATAACATTCCTCTTTTCTTTTTGTGTGATTTATTGCTTAATTTTTCATTTTTGTTTGTTTCTGTAAAGGCTGGTTTTATTGGGGAATGTGGGGCAATTGAAGAGCGCGGCTGAGAAGATCAGGGGATCCTTGAACGGCGTCGTTTCCTTGGAGGCGGTGGGATTAGATATGGAGGACGAGAGGGAAGGAGCTTTCGAAGAAGCGGTGGAGAAGGCGACGAAACTCCTGGGGAGATTAGATTCTTTGGTTAACTGTTACTCCTACGAAGGTAAAACGACAGTTTATTTACCCCTGTAGCTTGCGTTATTCTTTTGTCTCAGGGGTGTGAATCTATTAGAGCTTCTACATCCAGTTCAGTTTTATTTTTACTTTTGTGCGAATTAAATTGTGAAATGGGAGATTGGATGCAATGAAATTGTATCAACAGATGCTCAGTTTTATTTTCACTTTAGTGAGAATTAACTTGTGAAATGGGAGATTGTATGTAATGAAATTGTATCGTATCAGGTGCTCCAATAAGGTTACAGTTTTTCATGATTGAGCTGTGAAATCTTGACTAATAATTTGTGTAATGATTTTCTTTTCCCCCCTAATTTGATGCATGCTATGACATTAGGCACTGGCATGGTGAAGATTATCATGTGAATGTCTATCCAATTAATTCTTCGATGTATTTGAAAATCTAAATGTCTCTTACCGTGCTCTTTTTGCTTACTATTTTTTGTGGAAAAGGTTTTCTAGATTGATGAAACAGTGAGTCGATTTGGATACCTGATTTGATGCTTAGATTCATCTACCTTGGTACTGAGTAAATTTTTCTTTGACATCCCTTTGCTTCTACTTTCTCTAATGCCCCTTACTCTTTATTTTAATGATATAGCTGTTGCAAAATCTATTCAAAGGAAGAGGTAGAAAACCATGTTCCTGATAAGAATTTCTTGTTAGTTGACCAAGTTTTTAGTTATTGCTCTTTCTTCATGATCTAACAGCCAGCTACAGCCTCGATCTGTTTTGCAACACAGGATGCTTTTCATGCTATTAGAGCCTTTACATGCTTGATTGTCTATGGCGATTCTTAGTATTCATGCATGCAGTTCACTGATGGATATATGAACATTTCTGTTCAGAAGTCATATTTAATGTTTGATATTTTCGGATGTGCCTAAAATTTCTTATCTTATATCTTGCAATGTTCATCTATTTTGTTTTCATGTTGCTGAAGGATGAAAATATAGTAGTATTAACTTCGAATTGTGAAGCAGGAAAGATGCAAAATCCGTTGTCTTTGTCTGAAGATGAATTCAAAAAGATTGTGAAAATCAATTTTATGGCCCCTTGGTATCTTCTAAAGGCTGTGGGTAAAACAATCCGCGATCAAAAGTCTGGTGGATCTATTGTATTCTTGACCACAGTACTTGGAGCTGAAAGAGGGTTGTATCCTGGAGCAGCAGCATATGGTTCATGTTTGGCTGGAATTCAGCAGCTAGCGAGGGTAAGTAACAGTTCTTAAAAGATATGCAAGATTTATTGGAAGTGCAAATTCGTAGTAAAACTTCTTTCAGTTGCCAGCTGAATATCTTTTTGTCATTTTCCTTCAACAATATCGACTGATTACGCAAATTCATAGTAAAGCAGCATGTTCAATTTTTCTATGGGTTAATTGCAAAAAAAAACCTCGTGGTTTGGCGATATTGTGTGAAACCCCTCATGGTTACAATGGATTTTTTTCAAGCTTGAGTGTTTGGCTCAATTCAGCTATATTACACACTGTCTAGAATCTTTGCTGTTTAAGCTCACATAATCAGATGGCTTCAGTACAATGAAGTACAGCTGAAGTTTGCAGTGCCATGACCAAAATCCAATATTTGATTAGTTACCACACATCTAAATTATCCTGCATTCTTCTATATCTTATTAACTGTGTATTTGGGCAGACATCAGCATTGGAGATGGGGAAGTATCAAATAAGGGTTAACGCAATAGCTCGTGGGTTGCATCTTGAAGATGAGTTCCCTTTATCAGTGGGTAAGGAGAGAGCAGAGAAGTTGGTTAACGAAGCTAATCCATTACGACGGTGGCTAGATGTTAAAAATGATATAGCATCGACAGTCATTTATCTGATTAGTGATGGGGCACGCTACATGACCGGGACCACCATATTTGTAGACGGCGGCCAGTCTCTGGTCAGGCCTCGAATGAAATCCTATATGTGATGAAACTATCAACATCTTTGTTGTAATGCTATTTAACCCCAAGATGCTTCACTGCTTAAGCAATTTTTGCTTCAGTTCAGCCAAATAAATACCCTTTCGCATAATATATTTGACACTGGTTGAGTTCTAAAGGTGATTATAAATTACATTTGCTTGTTAATGTGACAACTTCAAAATGGATCTCATTGCTTGATATGAGTTAGATTAGGTTGAGTATGAATGTACAGTTATCAAATGCGATGATAGATAAATGAAATAGATAAAAGTACACAAGTATTTATGGTAGATCAAAGGCCGAGCCTCTACACACACTTTTTCATACATAGTTGAGATAATTCCAATACAGGGTTCTTGGTTTATAGTATCAATGAACAGTTTAAAATCTTTTAGTAGAGTTCAATTTTAACCTATTCAACCAAAGTATCCTAATTTCCAAGTTAGGGTTTGATATGGGATTTTCTAAGTGGGAATTTCTTTCACAAGAGTACAGCCAAATGCTAGGACAAGGAATTCTCTTCTAAGCATTAAATATTTGGTGAAAGCTTAGGGAAACAGATCTTAAGACATTCAATAGAAACATAAGAAAATTTAAAGACTTCTTGTTTGTGGGACAATGGTCTTTGGAAATTCACTTGAACTATGATTAGCTTTAGAGTTAATTAAAAGAAGATGATGAGACTATGCCTATCAAAGTCTATGTGAGGAGGAAGAAAGAAGATAGGCACTGATAAGGAGAATTGATTAGATATTTGCATAAAGTTACAGATTTGATTAGATTTGGTTTGATTTTTACTGATTTTAGTTTCCTTAGTAATTCAGGCCCATGGGCTTTAGGTTTTGATTTAAATACTTGTGAACCTTCATTTTTTAGATATGATAAGAATATTTTCTTGAGATTTTCACAGTTACAGCGTAATTGCTGATTGCTAGGGCAATCCAGGATATTATCTTGGGTTTCTAGAATTAAATTGTTTGAAGATTCCTCATTTGGCCTCAGAGACGAGTTTTATCCCAATGCTTTCGCAATGGTTTCTAACAAGAAAAGGTTCGAACAGTTGGAAACATCCATGGCAGCGCTGAGTGAAGGGGTGCGGACGTTGTCCATGCAACGCGGGAACCACTCTAGCGAGGGCTCCGATAACGAGTCACGCTGGGACAGATACCGTCGAGGTAAGGGAAGGGCACCCAGTGTGGACAGTACTGATCAAGGACATCACCGTTTTCAAAGGAAGAAACAAGGAGAGGGGTCGTCGCACCTGGGTGCGAAAGGCAGAGAGATACGGGGTGACAATTATCATTCAGATCGGAGGAATAGACACGAAGGGAGGAGAAACAGAGGCTGATCACCACTGCTACAGGAAGTTCACGAGAACCTGTTTGCTACACACCCAAATCCTTTCCACCGCAATGGGTCAGCAACTGATGAGGAGGACGAAGGACATACTGATTCCAATACTGACTCACAAGAATCAGTATTCAGTCGACGATCTAAAACACCTCGCGACCATCGACCACGAGGACTCAAAATGGACTTTCCGAAATTTACTGGTGAAGATCCCACTAACTGGGTAGACAAGGCAGAACAATACTTTGAATTGAAAGGAGTTAGGAACAAAGACTGTGTGCCCATCGCTACTTACTACTTGGAGGGCGACACACGTCAATAGTGGCGTTGGTTCGAGCAAAACCACAGTGGTTACTCAGTCGATTGGGGAGACTTTAAGGAAGGCCTTCTATCGTGATTTGGAAACCATCAGTATGAGGACGAGAACGAGGCATTGAGTAGAGTGGGCCAAACTGGGAAATTTCCGAGATTACTTGCGAGAATTCGAGCGACTCGTCAATCGTGTTCCCAATTGGCCACAAAACGCATTGTTGGGAACTTTTATTGCTGGACTTAAGCCAGAATTGGCAGGGGAAGTGAAGATGTGGCGTCCGCGTACTCTCCGCGAAGCCATCGAGTTAGCGACTCGTAAGGATGAACACCTTAAGGCAATGCGTAATAGCCACTCTACGGGCAAAGGGACATTTACTCCGTATAATAGGAATGCAGGGGCGAAACCATGGGTTTCAGGAGGTCTGCCTAAACCAAGCATGCCCACACCGAGCACGAACTCGAACCCTACTGCTAAGAACAAAGTACACCTATCCAACGATGAGATTGTTCGTCGACGCCAAGCGGGTTTGTGCTTTACCTGTAATGAGAAGTACTCGTGGAATCATGTGTGCCCAAATACAAAACTGATGAGTATTACATTGGAGGATCCAGTTGCGGAAATTGATACCACACCACTATAGGACGAAGACGTAAGGGATGAACACGAAGAAGAGAAAGTGGAGTTGAACCAACTAAGCGCGTGCAGCACCGAATCCGCATTAAATTTGGCAGATGCAAATGGTAATGTGGAACTACTACATTTTCAGGGTAAAATCGGACCCCTCCCTATAACGATCATGATCGATAGTGGAGCAACAAAGAATTTCATAGCTCCGGAAATAGCAGCAGAGTTGCAACTCCGTCGAACACCAAATACGAAACCCCTGTTGGTGACACTTGGAACAGGAGACAAGTCAAGAAGCGACGATCGATAAGTCCACGTTCCGATCACAATTCAGGGTGTTCAATTCCACGCCACCCTTCATGCACTAGCAGGAGTCCAATGGGACGTCATACTCGGCACACCATAGTTGGAAGCAACCAGCCCTCTATCGTTGGATTTCAAGGACTACTCCATTAACTTTTGGGTCGGGGAGCAGTTTTACGTACTAAAGGGCATTGGGTATATCACCCCTGACGAGATGGAGGTCATAGAGCACAATAGAATGTGGCGGAACCTACTGCATAGGGATGATTTCAATCTCTTGTCATCCCCCGGTGCCAGCCCGTCAATTACTTCACTAGATGCTGAAAAAGAGGCCGTAATTAAGGGCTTGCTACGTGAATTTGCTGCTGTGACCGCACCCCAAGTACTCTACCCCCACAGCGGGAATTCGATCATCGCATACGGCTTACAGATTAGAGTCACCAAGTGAATGTTGCACCTTATCGCTATGCCCACTTCCAGAAGAATGAAATTGAGAGACAGGTGGAAGAGATGCTGAAAATAGGATTAATTCGTAATAGTACGAGCCCTTTCTCATCGCCAGTGTTGTTAGTAAAGAAGAAAGACGAGACCTGGTGCTTCTGTACGGACTACCGAGCGCTCAATGTAGCCACGGTAAAGGATATATTTCCTATCCCAACTGTAGACGATATGCTAGATGAGTTGTAAGGGCCAATTTTTTCTCAAAATTGGACTTGAGGGCCGGCTACCACCAGATTCGGATGCACCCAGATGACATCTATAAGACTGCGTTCTGTACACATAGTGGCCACTATGAGTACCTCGTCATGCCGCTCGGCCTTAGCAATGCACCTGCCACCTCCAGGCCGTCATGAGCCATATATTTCGGCCATATCTTCGAAGGTTTGTCCTTGTCTTCTTTGATGATATTTTGGTATATAGCGAGTCGTGGGAAACTCATGTTGAGCATTTACGGGTCGTACTAAATGTGTTGTGCGAAAATGCCTTTGTTATCAAACCCTCGAAATATTTCTTTGGAGTTACAGAAGTGGAGTACTTGGGCCACTTTATATCCGGGGAGGGTGTACGAGTTGACCCTCGTAAAATAGAAGTTGTAGTGAGATGGTCGATACCCACCACGGTTACAGCTTTAAGGGGATTCCTCGGACTTGCCAGCTACTACCGTAAGTTTTGTCTGAAGTTTGGCGAGATTGCCAGACCTTTACACAACCTCACGAGAAAGAACAAATTTCAGTGGTCGAACGAGCCACAAGCTGCTTTCAAGAAGTTAAAGGAGGCTATGAGCACCACTCCGGTATTGGCCTTACCTAATTTTAATGACAATTTCATCATCGAGACGGATGCCTTGGGGTTTGGAATTGGGGCTGTGTTGTCTCAGCAGGGACGACCAATTGCATTCCTTAGCAAAGGGATTGCATCATCGAAACAATCATGGTCCATTTATGAAAAAGAGATGTTGGCTATTCTAGAAGCCATTTACTGTTGGCGACCATATCTTGTGGGAAGAAAATTTAAAATAATCACTAACCAATGAAGCCTACGCTACATGTTGGAACAACATATAACTACACCGGAAAAACAGAGATGGATAGCGAAGTTGGTGGGATTCGACTACGAGATAGTGTATCGACCAGGGAAGGAGAACAATGCGGTTGATGCGTTGTCACGTAGAGAGGACTCGGGCGGTTTTATGTCTGCAACCGAGGTACTGTCGGAACTTGACGACGTGCACCCTTTGACAGCGCTTGCAGTCACTGCTGTGACGTCGGGAATTTGGCAGCAAATTGCACAAGAAACGCTTAATGACCAAGAATATGGGCCGATTCTACAGGGGCTGCTTAAGGGAGAAACTGGTGCCACTGGTTTCAGCGTTCGGAATGGATGTCTAGTCCAAAACGGTCGAGTATGGGTTCCGAAGATGACCATCCGTGAACAACTCATTCGCAAGTTTCACGAATCTGCATTCGGGGGACATTCTGGAATACTGCGAACGTCAAAATGCCTCCAACAACTGTTCCAGTGGGAGGGTTTGAACCGGCAGGTCACAGAATTAATTCGCGCTTGCGACGTGTGCCAAAGAAACAAATCTGATAGTCGACGACCAGCGGGGCTACTCTCGCCTCTCCCCATTCCTAAGCAAGTGTGGAGTGAAATTTCCATGGATTTCATTACGGGCCTTCCGAGATCAAAAGAGAAGGACACTATTATGGTAGTGGTTGATCATATGTCAAAATACGCCCATTTTATGGCTATCAGTCACCCTTTCACTGCGAAGGAGATTGCGGATGTGTTTATGCGTAATATCGTTAGACTGCATGGTATCCCAACCACTATCGTGTCAGATAGGGATCGGGTATTCCGCGAGAGCTTTTTAAGTTGCAAGGTACTCAACTTCAGATGAGCTCTTCGTACCATCCACATACCGACGGGCAAACAGAGGTGGTTAACCGCTGCCTTGAGGAATACCTACGGTGTTTTTCATTTAATAAGCCTAAGGAGTGGGAAAAGCATTTGGCATGGGCTGAGTATTGGTACAATACTACGTACCAACGTTCAATTGACATGACACCGTTTGAAGTAGTGTATGGACGACCAGGTGGCCATATTCCACCGCATGAACCGGGGTTGACATCAGTCCATGAGGTCGACATACAACTGCAAGAACGTGATGCTTTACTTCGAGAGTTACGCTTTAACCTTGAGGCGGCGCAGAACCGCATGCGACAATATGCTGATGCCAAGCGTCGCCCCTGAAGAATTTGAAATAGACGATTGGGTTTATTTGAAATTGCAACCTTACCGCCAGCAATCTGTGTCCAAGAGGTTTAATCAAAAGTTAGCTAGCAAGTACTATGGGCCGTTTCAAGTCGAGGCCAAGATTGGGGCAGTGGCATATCGATTGAGGCTACCGGAGGGATCTAGGATTCATCCCGTATTCCATGTTTCTTTATTAAGACGCAAGGTGGGTTCGATGGACAACACTCAACCGACTCTTCCCCCATACACAGCCGAATGAGTCCCCGTGTGTGAGCCTCAGCAGATGCTTGATTATAGAACAACTGGCCAAGGAAAGCGAGAGGTGCTAGTACATTGGAAGGGCTTCCATATAGATGATGTGACGTGGGAGGATCTGAGGTATATACATTCCCAATTTCCAGAACTCAACCTCGAGGATGAGGTTCGTTTTTCCGATGGGGGTGATGATGAGACTATGCCTATCAAAGTCTATGTGAGGAGGAAGAAAGAAGATAGGCGCTGATAAGGAGAATTGATTAGATATTTGCATATTTCTTTATTAGTTACAGATTTGATTAGATTTGGTTATTTGATTAGATTTGGTTTGATTTTACTGATTTTAGTTTCCTTAGTAATTCAGGCTCATGGACTTTAGGTTTTGATTTAAATACTTGTGAACCTTCATTTTTTAGATATGATAAGAATATTTTCGTGAGATTTTCAAAGTTACAGCGTAATTACTGATTGCTAGGGCAATCCAGGATATTATCTTGGGTTTCTAGAATTCAATTGTTTGAAGATTCATCAGAAGATAACCTTACTCAGACGTTATTATCTGTATTTATAGGGAGATTTTAAATATATTCATTAGAAAGATAGTTTGAATCATTCTATCTTTGGTTGTGATTAGACCTTGGAATTTGTGCTTTTATTCCTTTTACTATTTTAGGGCATGTTTTTTTTATCAGTAAAATAAGAATTTCATATAATAATCTTGGTACAGGAAGTACCACACTTACACAAATACAATTCAATGATCTATAATCATTCTAAATTTACAAAGCCACTCGTTGAAAGAATAATTAACAATCTCTTGGTTATTCACAAACAATCAACTCTAAATCCTAGTTTTTATTTCCTCCACCGCCTTAGGCAATGACCAAGACACATTCCTAAAAAAGATTTCTTTTCTCCACTTTTATATACTCCAAACAACTCCTAACCAAATACTTGCAGTCACCCTTCTTCCCCTCTTACCATGGAATAAAGAGCAAAATGCATCAAAGTTTTGAAAGGTATGAGAATGCAAAGTCGTAGCACAATTAAGCCACTTGAGGATTACCATTCAAAATTCGTAAACTTTAATACACTCAAAAAACATATGTCTACTTGATTCATCACGCTCTTCACAGAAAGTGCACCTTAGATTATGGTTATTGTCGAGAATATTCCTTTTTCTCAAGTTGTCTTTCGTAGATAGGCGATCGTGCAAGAGCCGCCACCCATGTCCCATGACTTTGGAAGAAGCAAAGTTTTTCCAAACAATCTTGAAGCATATTCTTTGATTTCACTCTGCACCGTTGGTTAGCATGAAGATAGAATAAGGTCGTAGGCCGCCTTTGTTGTATACGTTACATTTTGAGCCGTAGTCCATCTCCAATAATCATCCACTTCATCCCTTGGAATAAACATGTCAATAAGAGCCAATAAATTATTAACACACTCAGACTCTCTGTCAAATAAATGATGTTTCCATCTTCACTACCTCCCTCCTTCCCAACCCGCCCATTTCACACACACCACACATCATCCCAAAAGAAAGTTTGTGACCGTACTTTATACATAGGGTATGTGATCGTACTTTATACTCGTTGCCACTCTGGCACCTTCTTTGTGTCAATTTCTGTATGTTAGCTGTCTATCTCTCACTGGACCAAACTCGAATATGTTCAACAAACATTTCTTTTCTCAGCTGATAAGACTAACAATAGAAGCACTTTTCCCAAAAACTCTTGTCGTCCCAGCATATATTTGTGGCAAATGATACTTAGCGTGTATTCCTTTTGTCTTTTTTAATTGTTATCATAACATACAATTATTTCTAATTAGTAAGTACCTATAATTTGGATTAATAATCAACTCTTATATGATTATCACAAAAAAATTGTGAAACAACTTCTTAAAACAATTAAATGAAACTTCTTTTATTTTGTCTATCCTTTTTTTAAAGAAAAAGGCATCATCGTAATTAGTTTGTGCATGCAGTTATGTAAGTTAGGGGTGTAAATGAGTCGAGTCGAGTCGAGTAGTGCTGAGCTCGAAACTCGACTAGAATGTAATACTTGAAGCTCGAAACTCGACTTGAACTCGGCTAGAAACTCGATAAACTCGGCTAATTTTTTTTATAAGCCTAATTTTTTTAGCTCGAGCTCGACTCGGTTAGAAACTCGATAAACTCGAGCCCGACTCGATAACGTTATTATTTTACAAAGAAAATTAACTATATAATATATATACTAATGTATATAATATATATACTAATCTATATAGTATTATTACATTTACATCATATTATATATATATATAATATAAATAATTTTTTATATTTAAGAATATTAGTATATTAAAAATAATTAATTTTTATACTTAAATATATTAGAATATATAATATAATTATTTTTTATATATAAGTACATTAGCATATATAATATAATAATACTTTAATATTTAATTATATTAGAATATATAATATAATTAACAAAACTATAATGGCAAAATAGTAAATATAGTGCAAGCTCGATAAGGCTCGCGAGCCTCTCGAACAGAGTATATTTAGGTGCGAACTCGTGAGCTACTTGAGTAGCTCGAACTCGAGCTCGACTCGATTAGATTCGAGTCAATTTTGATCTTTTTACGAGTCGAGCACGAGTAGCTCGCGAACCAGCTCGACTCACTTACACCCCTGATGTAAGTTGATGAATGTGAAACCCCAAACCATTTATGTGCTTTATGCATTATTATGATTTAAAGTTCTTTTGAATTATTTCACTCAAGCAACTTTTAGTTTTTGAAAAAATATATTCTTTTCATTCTACAATTATTTGTGCATTTCTTTTATTTATCTATTCTACAGTTATTCACGCATTAATTTGCTTCTATCCTCATAATATTCACACACATAATATTTGATACAACTTCATTTTAAAATTAAAAAAAATGATTTTCAGCAAGAGTATTGTTAATATTGTAACATTCATGTGTTTCAATTAAATATTTTTCTTTTCTTTTTACAATTTTATTATACACTATGTATATTTAAAAATTTCAGAAGACAAAAGAAAAATCAAATATATTTAGTACACATGGATGTCACATCACACTGTTGCTGAAAACTATATTTCGATTTTCAAAACGTTATTCTTTCACTTTTTATAGGAGAATTTGAGACTAAAATTGAATTTTATTAGAGAAACTGAAATTAAATCTGATTTAAATTTGACTTCGTTATGTAGGCATATAACTTGGCATATTACTTGTAGATTGAAGAATAATAATATTTACATGATTATAAAATTTTGTAGGCAAATTATAGGCAATTCAATTACAAGATTTTTTTTATAGAAATTTTTGTAGACAAATCTAATTTCATAGATATTTAATCTTTAATTTTTTGTAGTGATCCACTTTACTCATAATCCAACAATTTTTTTTTAATTTATATTTTAGTATGACACAAATATTCTTGAACTTATTGGGCACAACCCAAATCCAAGAAAGCTTCATCAGGCCCAAGTCCATAGAGCCCAGGTTAAAGCAGGATTGACAAGCTTCAGGACGCGTGAGTGTCAGCCGAGCCCGAGTCAAAGCCGTCAGGCACCCCTGAAGGAAAGAGTACTGATCCTAAGGAAGAATTAGAATCCGAGGAAAGGAAATTAGATAAAAAACCAGGCAAACCATTAGATGGTGCAAGAAGCCTGACCTGAGCAGACTAATCATCTCAAGAAAACGGGATTATATCTTGATCTCGTATCTCCACACTAATTCAGTTATCATAGTTGGAAGGACAATTGTCCCAATATTTAAAGAAACAATTTAAATATGAAAAGTACCTTGACACCCACGATCTATAGACCACGCCCTAACGTGGGCAAGAAGAAAGACACGACATGTAAACATGTGTAATTAGGGCTTAGTTTTAGCCATTATAAATAGATTTTTTATCTACAGAAAGAGAAGCCACCATTAATATTCTCTTGTATTTACAACATACTTTTGCTTAATATTCTCTTGTATCTACAGAAAGATGATTCACATAAAATTCCTAGGCCAAAACGTGGCTAGGCAGATTGGTGAGTTATTTACATACAATTACGCATACTCGTTCCTAAATCCCACTAGCATTTCTAGGAACAAACAATTGGCACCGTTTGTGGGAAACGAACTAGAAAAACCCACTAATTCTAAACCTGGCAAATTAATTTTTCCCTAACCATGGTGAAATCGAAGATAGTTGCAGCTCCACCTGAAGACCTGCCCCGCACGCCACCTCTTGCTCAAGTACTGGAGGCAGGAGCTGATGTAGAGACACCCCAGGAGGACTTTAACACTCCCGAGGCAGCTCTAGCCAAGGAACATTCCCAAAGCACCCCTAGGCGCCGCACCAGAGAGTTGGTACTTGTTACGTTGCAAGACTTTGAGTTGTTGGAACAAGTAGATGCTTTTATCCACAAACTTAAAAGGAAAAATAAAAGATGATAATTGTTGGACCCTCCATCTCTTCCCCACCAAGGAGGTATGAGCTCCACCAAAGGCTTAATCACCGACAGGAAAAACAACCAATTGGATATCAGTTAAGTGACAATTAGTCTCGCTCTGCACCTTTCGCCATCTCGGATCAGGCTGTAGGAGATCACCCTCGTGGTCAGAAGACATAAATGAGACATACAAATCTTCAATTCTCATCTCCCTGATGAGATCATCCAAATATCATACCATGAGGACCTCCTCACCTGAATTACATCATGACAACTCAGTCAGGCGCAACCAAAGCTACATACAGAGCGACCTGCTCTATGGGATCAGCTTTGCATATCGGCCCATGAACGGTTGGGCCCAGGGTTTACCCCCAAATATGTGCTCGAAGATCCCATTGCTCACTTGATGGAGCACTCGGCTGCACCTAGCGGCCCCAACTCAATGCTGAGGGTAAGGTGGACTCCAAGGGAGGCTACCTGAAATGCCTCAGTACTGACAATGAACCTTTATCCATTGAACTCGAAGCTTTCCATGTGCAGCTTAAGATCACTCCTTTTCAAGAACCCCTCTACGAGGGAAAGATGGATCCTAAAGCTCACCTCTCGAAGTACAGGATATACATGTCAGGGCGAGAAGCCTCTGAAGCCATCAAGTGTAGGCAGTTCCCCCTAATTTTTGGGAGAATTGGCTCATAAGTGGTATGTGAACCTATAATCGCAGTCAATCCATAGTTTCTCTGAGCTTGGAGAGAGATTCAAAACTGAAAGCTACCACCGACTGATGAGAGTGCGTCAACTGACTAACGAACAAATTTTTGACCGGATTGATAAAATAATCCTGGGAGGTGAGCCAGTCAGTGACGAGTTATCCCTTCACTCAATACTGGGGAATCCAGGGCGGACTTTCCCATATTCCGCAGCCTAGAAAAAGTCCTTCTCGCAATCTAAGCTCAATGCAGAAGGCGCAAAGGCGAACTCATCAATCGTCAGAAACTACTGGCTCAGAGATTGGGCGAACTTAAGAATTGGATAAATGAGCCTACGAATCTCTCCCACATGAACAAGAGTGGCACCGGGGCGGTGAAGTTCACAGGCACGTTCAAAGGGGATGCTGAGGTAGAGTACAATTGGATTCAGAAACTGTTGCTAGCCATGATAACACGATCAAGGGGAAAGCTCTACTAGAGCCCCCAAACCAGTAAGCCAGATACCTCAGTGCCTGAATGATACACAATTCTACGCGTACCATGACTGCCCTAGCCATAATACTAGCAAGTGTTGTGACCTCCTTAAGAAATTATAGAAATTATTCGAAGAAGGAAAGCTAGATGAGTTTGTCAAGAAGCCGCTCCCAAGGGAGACCTGTTAGGAGGAAACTAACTATCAGGGGATAGAGAGACAAAATGCCAACTTTGCTCAGTTGGAAGACTTTAATGATGACGACGACGATTCTATGGAAAAGATACCCCCGCTGCAATAAGGGGGACATTTCAACATGATCATGCCTGAAGGCGCGTTGGGGGCCTGACCTCAATCTTGAAGACTTCCAACAAGAAAAAAAAGGCAGAGCTCAGGGCTCTCAGCGAAGTGAACCTTATCAGTCTCCCTAAACCATCACAAATAACGTTGTGGTCTCATTTTCAAATGAGGATCGGGATGGGGTACTTTGCCCCAAGAATGATGCACTGGTGATATCAACAATAATCCTCGGAATGAGAGTCTACTGTATCCTGGTGTACAATGGATGTTTTTACAGCATCGTTTTCAAAGTTGTACTAGACCAGATGGGGAACTGACAGGGTACATCTGGCCCTATGACAAATCCTTAAAGAATTCGAGGACACTGTTGTCACCCCCTATGGCAAAATCAAACTCTCAGTGAAACTGATTTGTACCAAAGATGAAAAGATTAGGATAACTAGACCCATGGATTTTGTAATAGTCGATCTAGTCGATCAACTGAATATCTATAACAGCTTTTTAGGGAATCATTTTCTTGAAATGTTTGAGGCAGTGGCCTCATCTTATTTCTATTGTATTAAGTTCCCCACTATTGAGGGGATGAATGACACCATTAAGACTGACTAGGAAATGGTAAGAAGATGTTTGAATTATTTTGGTGCACATTTAGATTTAGCACTCCCCGCATCCCCTTGAATATATGTTGAACATAGAAGACCAGAGTATTGATCAACTCAGCCAGGAAAGCCTCTTTGAGAGCCAAGTGCTGAGTGAATTAGGCCCGACTCCTAGGAAAGTCCATCATCTGCTGATCCTAACAAGCTACAAGGCAATGGATCAAGAAGACTTAGAACCAAGAATGGGTTTTGAGCTAGTCCTGATAGATCAGGACCCTTAGGGGGGTGGGAGATCAAAGACCCTCAGGGGGGTGGGAGATCAAAGACCCTCATGGAACGAAGAGAAGTGTGCCTATTGAGGATGTGGAACACATTCCTGTTGACCCTACTCGCCCTGGACTGGAAGTCCTGACAGGGACTTGAATCCTGATGGAACTGAGGTGGAAGATTATGGAGTTCCTTAAAAGTAGTATAGATGTACTTGCATGGCCGCATTAGGACATGGTGGGCACCAGTCTCGAACACGCATATCACCACCTGAAGATCGACCCAACAAAAAGCTCGACTCTCAGAAGAGGCACAAATTCAGCGTTGAAAAATATGCGGCCTTAGCTAAAGAGGTCAATAAGCTCTTGGACAATTAACTAATTGAGGAAGCAAAGGACGAGCCCCAGTGGGTCTCCAACGCTGTACTAGTTAAGAAAACCAACATTGCCTAGAGTTTGTGCATTGATTTCACTAACCTGAACTACGTCTGCCCAAAGCATCACTTCTTAAAGCCCCATATCGGTCACTTACTTGATAATACCGCGACATGAAATGATGCCCTTCATGGATACGTTCGCATGATACCATCAGATCCTAATGGCAGAAGAAGATACAAAGCACACAACCTTCCTCACTGAAAAAGATATGTACAGTTGAAAGAGAATGCCCTTTGGATTGAAAAATACAGGGGAAACATATCAGCGCCTGGTAAAAGATGTTCTCCAACCAGATCAAAAAGACCATGAAAGTCTACAAAGATGACATCATCATCATAAGTGTCAGGAAAGAAGACCACCTGAGACCTCACCAAGGCCTTCAGAATCCTGAGAAGCTATAATATGAAACTCAACCCTAAGAAGTGTCATTTCGGGATCTAGTCAGAAAAATTCTTGGGACACATTGTCAATCAGCAAGGGATTGAAGTTAATCCTGACAAAATTAATGCGATCCTAGATCTCGCTGAACTAAAAATATAAAACAAGTGCAGCGCCTGACGGGATGCTTGGCAACCCTGAACAGATTCATATGAAGGCTGGGAGATAAGAGTAGGCCGTTCTTCAATACCACCAAAGAATATAAGTTATCGTGGAATGGAGAGAGTCAAGAAGTCTTCCGTCTCTTAAAAGAATACCTGGCTAACCCCCAGATCTTGTCCAAACCAGTGCCAAGTGAGAAACTATACCTTTATCTCGCAACATCAGAGACAGCCCTGAGTCCACTCCTTGCCTGGGCCGAAGGCCAGCAACACCTACATATATACTATGTCAGCCAAGTACTACATTAAGCAGAACTAAGATACACCCCCTTGAAAAATTGGTGTACGCTCTAGTCATGAGCGTGAGGAAGCTCATGCCCTACTTCTTTGACCACCAGGTAGAGGTTCTCACTACCTTACCAGTCAGGCAAGTACTCCACAGGCCTGACACCAGCGGTCGTTTAATAAAGTGATCCCTAGAAATAGCCTAGTATGGTGTAACCTATACCCCACGCACTGTGATTAAAGATCAGGCTTTGGTCGAATTCGCGGGCAAACTCATATTCCTTGAGCATCCAACCAAGGTAAATCCTCCCCCTTGAAAACTGTATGCTTATAGGTCGTCAAAAAATACAAGTGATGTGGTAGGAATCGTCCAGATTGGCCCTAAAGGGAAATGCTTTACCAATTTAGTACGTTTCAGTTTCAGGGCAACACTTACAATAGCCATCGGGGTTCGGCGTTTCCATATCTTCATGGATTTCTTATTAGTGTTGAATCAGTTGAAAGATGAATATAACGACAGGGATGAGAAATTAGTCAAGTATCAAGACCTAGTCATCAGCCTGTGCGAGAAATTTGAGTAGGTTTTCATTGAGCAAATACCTTGCGAACATAACTCCCAGGCCGATGCCCTTTCGAAATTGGCATCCTCAGAAGGGGCAACCGACTTCACCCATATCAGGTTAACCATGTTACGTACCTGAGTCGTCCATTAACAAACAATTGGTGGTATCTATGGCTGAACAAGACAGCACATGGATGATCTCCATCCTAGCATACTTAAAGAATGACACCCTCCCCAAGGACACAACGAAAGCATGACAAATTGAGATGCGAGCATCACGGTTTGTGTTACTGAATTACCAACTCTACAGACAAGGTTTAAGTACGCCCTTACTGAAATACATCACCCCTGAATAAGAAATGAATGTTTTAACTGAAATACAAGAAGGGGTTTGCGGAAACTATGTAGGTGGGGAGATCCCTCGAATATAAAGGCATTCGTCATAGATACTTTTGGCTAACCATCAAGAAGAATGCCATTGCCTATGCCAAAGCGTGCCATCAATGTCAGGTGCCAAACATCCCGCAGGCTCCTAAACTTCTCACGTAAATGTTCAGCCCTTGGTCGTTTGCTTAGTAGGGCATTGATCTGATTGGCCCTCTACCTACTGCTCGGGGAGGGGTGGGGAGGGGGGTGGGGGGAATAAGTTCACCATCATGGTAGTTGATTATTTCACCAAGTGGGCAGAGGCCGAGCTACTCGCCAAAATCGATCAAATTCAGGTGATCAAATTCATTTCGAAGAACCTGATAGAAAGGTTTGGGCTCCGGCAAGCCATCATTTCTGACAACAAAAAATAATTTGACAAATCCAAAGACAGGGGATTATATGATAAATGGAAGATAAAAAAAGTGTTTTCAACTCCTTATCACACCCAGTCTAATGGTCAGGTGGAAGCAGTCAATAAAATTATCAAGAAAATCCTGAAAGCCAAGCTGGAAGAACACAAGAGTAAATGAGCATCAGAACTACCTAACGTCATATGGACTTATCATACAACAACTAGAAACTCAACTGGAGAAACCCATTCTCTTTGGCATTTTGAACTGAAGTAGTCATACAATCTAAAGTGTTAATCCCAAGTCGCTGAACATCCCAAGTCTTCAATGAGGAAAATGAATCGACCTTGAGATTGGATTTGGGCCTGATTGAAGAGCGCATGTTAAATTCAACGCACAAAAATGTAACTTGAAAGCAACAATCTGAAAGGCACTTCAATTCCAAGGTCAGACTCATGAAATTCGCTGAGGGAGACCTAGTCCTTAAAAGATAAATGAGATATCCAATGGAGTATTCGTCCATAACTGGGAAGAATCCTTCAGGGTAACCAAGTGTCTGCCAAATGGGGCATACAAACTCGAACTTCCTGATGGGACACCAGACCAATACTATTGGAGTGCATCTCATCTTAAAAGTACTTTCAGTAGAATAGCTTAATCCCTTGAAAAGGGGCATGTAATTCCACAAAAGTACTATTGTACTAGTTGTGAAGAATTTTTTTTTTATTATTCCAGTTAAAATGATTGTAGGTCTCGCGCCAATCTCTTTGAGCCCTCAAGCACAAGGACCCGTGCTTTATCTGTTCAAGATAAGTAATCGTCGTAGAATCCTAAAGAGCCACCGAGCTCTGAAGGCAAGATCATTTCGAAGTCGCTAACGAGCTTATCTCACTTAAGAATCTTCCACTATCAGGATCAGACACAACTAATTATGTCCCTAGATCCTGTACCAATAACCTTTCAAGTTAAAGGTAGTCCCGTCAGAATCAACTCGACAAGCTAATTATCTCGCAAATAAACGATTCAGGCGACGGGGTTCAGGCGAGCTAATCATCTCACTGAACTCAATCTTAAGACCTTTTTAAAGGCAATTCCATCAAGATAAATTCAGCGAGCTAATTATCTTGCAATACATAATCTTGATGATCAAGTTTTAGGCGTAGCTAACTATCTCCCTGAAACTCAAACCCTTAAACTCTTCAAATAGCAGTTATACGACATAGTCAATGAGCTAATTATATTGCTTAAAAATTATTTTCCATTAAGGGCCATACGAGCTAATTATCTCTCTGATACTGAACTATTATCCTTTCTAAAATCAATGTCAGAAACACTTTAGCTAGCGAATAAGTTTGTTTTTAACAAGTTGTTTTCTAATCTCAGTTTTCAGGTCCAAGCAATCAAGATTTCTGATAAGAAAGCACATGGAAACTCATTCAGGAAACAAATCAGCCGGAATGTAAAGAAAAGTGTCATTTCATTCATAGCATAAAAATTGCAAAGTTGCTCCACTCAGGGAGATTACAGTACATAAATTTGATAATTGTTACAATAAGATCTTCCTATCTCTATAGCCCAAAGGCGGTATAATTTTTCAATCATCTCTAACTCATGTATAGTGAACACATCATGGTCGCCGCTGTGGATGACTGTGGTCAAAAGAAAAATGACAGCCATCTAAGACCACCGGAGGAGCAATCGATAAAAAAAGGTTGCCCTGGATCCTCATGGCCAGATTACCGCCGGAGGACTCTGGGAAAACCCATATCTGGAGGAAGAATGAAGCAGTTCAAATCTGCTCGCATCTCTAGGAAGCCCGGTAGATGGAACTCCATAGTTGGAGTGGAAGGGATTTTAGGAAACTCATCCCCAACTGCATCAGGAACTAGCTCCACCGTACCATCCAATGGTGGAAGTTCATTAGACCGACATAGTTCTATGGAAAGTTAGCTTCGACCTGCGACCCAACCAAAGGTCAGGACCGAGAAGGATCCATCACTCTCTTCAAACTCACTCTCGGAGGAAAACTCCATGAACAATAAATACTCATTTCTTAATACGAGGTGAAGAAGTTATAGACTCATGAGAATGACTTACAAGAAGGCCAACTATTTATAGAACAAGACAGGGGCACAAGTGCAAATTTGAAAAGTTCCCAAATGAACGCGGAAGGGTTTTGAAAACAAATTCAATGGTCAATCCCTACGAAAGTAGCTACTGTGTCAGCGTCTTGAAGAATATCCTAGGGAACAGTGGGGAACAATTACGTGACAAGTCAAAGGTCCAATAAAATCAAGTCATGTGTAAAGTGAACGAAACCGCCAAAACTGTAGCTGAGCTCCCAACAAATGCATGTTTCAAAAATAACATTTAGCCGCATAACATCAGGGACAAAGTCTCAAGACTGAATGTGCAGATCAAAGATACTGAGACTAGAAGCTTGAAAGAACTCCAAGTGTCCGAAGTCAGTAATTTATCCTCGAGATAACAGTAAGCCATTGAACCAGCTCTTCCCTTAAGAAATTTGAGTAAAGACCTGGGGAACAATTATTGTGGCACAAATATTCCAAAACTTATTGGGCACAACCTAGATCCAAAAAAGCTTCATCAGGCCCAAGTCTATAGAGCCCAGACCAAAGAAAGGACTGACAAGCCTCAGGACGCGTGAGTGTTAGACGAGCCTAAGTCAAAGCCGTCAGGCACCCCTGAAAGAAAGAGTACTGATCCAGAGGAAGGCTTATGATCAGAGGCAGGGTAGTCAGAAAACTGGAAATCAGGCAAACCATCAGATGGCGCAAGAAGCCTGACCTGAGCAGACTAATCATCCCAAGAAAACGGGATTCTATCTTGATCCCGTATCTCCACACCGATTCAGTTACCATAGTCCAAAGGACAAGTGTCACAATATTTAAAGAAAGAAGTTAAACATGAAAAATTACCTTGACACCCACGATCTATAGGCCACGACCTAACATGGGCAAGAAGAAAGTCAGGACATACACACACGTGTACATTAAAGCTTAATTTTAGCCGTTATAAATAGGTCATTTCTCTGCAAAAAAGAGGGACCACCATTATTATTCTCTTGTACTTATAGCATAATTGTTCTTATAATAAATATAAGATGAAGTATATTAAAGTCCTAATCCAAAACACGTGACTAGGCAAATCGACGAGTTATTTATATACAATTATATATACTATCACATTCGAATAAGCCTACTAAAATTTCTAGAAACAAACATATTACTTAAAGTTGTATTTATTATAATCTTTTAAAAAAAAAAATTCACCTATGGTGCAAATAATAGTAAAATAGTGAAATATATTTTCGAGATAGGAATGAACTATTTGGGTCCAAAAGTACTCACTGCACTTATAAAATTATGGTAAATATAATAATAAATTTGAAAATAAATTATAAAATTTGGAATTTAAGCCTAAATAGAACTTTTATAGTTTGAATTAAGGAGGAGCGTAAATAATAAGACTCAAATATTAAGGGATTCATTAATATCTTCACTTAACTAAGTATTTACTTTTTTTTTTCTATGTCAACCTTATTTTTTATATTTATTTTATTAAATATTTTAATTTTAATTTTACATATTAAAAATATTTTATTTTTAAAAAATATGTTATTATATATATATATATATATTATAATTTATAAGCTATTTTTAAGTATAAAAATAGTTGAGAGAAAGAGAGTTAAAATTATACTTCTTCCGTCCCGTAGAAATTTGCACCCTATCGGACGATACCTTAATTTTTTAGAAAAAATATGTTCTATATATAAAATAGTGGTACATAGGTAAATATGTGTATAAATTTGTGAGTGTACACGTAAATCAATTTTTTTTTTAATAATATGTAAATTTATGTGGAATGTCTAAATAAAAAAGTAAGCAAATTTCTGTGGAATAGAGACTTAGTATATAATTGAGAGATGAAATAAATGATTAAAGAAAAGGAAAAATATACACACACAAAGCAGTATTGGGCTGTAGGCACACTTAATTTCTGAATAAAAAAAATTATATAATAAAATAGATCATATTACTAAAATAATCTATATCATATTTATTTTATTTTTTAACACGCAGGACGAAATTGTGGAGGCATGCTTGTATTTGGATCAGGCACGTATCATGCAGGCTTTGTTAGTCATCTCTCTACACGTGTCCTTTTTGGTAGTAACGATGTACCTGCACGCTTAACACCATGTATATTTCCCTTCTTCACCCATCATATTTCCAATTATGTATCAGATTTGATGATGTCGAGAATTTTGTAGATAATGAATTTATCTCAAATACAATAAGCCCCAAAATCCATCTACCAAAGTCCAAACACTTCAAATCGGTAATCGTCGCCGATTGGGATCAAACTCACTTTCATCTTTTTAATTTGAAAATCGAAATTGTTAGCCCATATATATATATATATATATATATATATCTAGCTATGATCACCCAGACTGTCTAATAATTTTGTATTATAAGTAGTACTGTTAATAAAATATAGTAAAATAAAATTTTAAACAAACACACCTATATACAACAAAATAAAAAGTGATTACAGAGTTAATAATATATACATATTTTTATATTGTCTTCTCTAGGTGACAACCTAGTAATAACCAAAAAGGTTGTACATTATGAGTTGTTCATTGAGCTTTCAAAAAACCAGAAAGTTTGTGCAATATGGGTAGCTCGATTTTGCTTGGCATGTTTCAGAATCTTTTTATCACTTGAGCTTTGTTGATCTTTCCAGATTGTGGAACTGATCTGATGGCTTTCAGATATTGATATATTTGACATTGACCGTTTTTGTGCATTTGAAAGGGGGCTCTTTTTGCCAGAAGTTTCTGATGTAGAGGGCTGGTTAGAAGATGGAAGGCATGTCATCATTATGTGCTGTGTAAATTTTTTGCCCCTCAATTCCATACTGGAGGTGTTGATATGGAAGAAGAAGAAGAAGAAGAAGATATCTCTGAACCGTTCATTGAGTTCGTCAAGGTTGAACATTTTCTGCTGTAATACATGAAAATAATGAAAAAGGTAAAATATATCAAATGTTTTACATCAAAGAAAGTAAGTTCTTAGTTAAATATACCTCTATTTCTGCTTGAATAATGTCTTCACTTGATATTCCTAGCAACATTTAGGCCTCTCTTTGCTCTACAAAAGCATCCAAACAGCCCGTTCCGTCGTACAATTATATTTCAAACTGTAACCTGTTCATCTAAGGACAATATATTGTAATTATCAGTATCATATAGTCTTGTTGTTATGGGCTTGAACAATTGAAACAAAAAATCAAGTTACATAGGTTTTGGGCTGGGAAACTCCTTGTTGCAGTAAAGGCACGTGAACACACTCCCGTAAACTGCTCTGCAAGTTCTATAACAATCTGGACAACACAAGTAGTAGAAACACTGATCGGGCTTTACAAATTGGAGTGTAGATTTGATCCAAAAAGTCTTGACCTGAGGTTGAAATGATATTAATTTTAGTGTTAATTGAAGTGTAATTTATGCAAAAGTAAAAGCAACATGAATGATTATTGAGTACTATTTCAGCTGGGTTTGAGATTTGGCTAATTTTTCAAATTTGTGGGTCAAGTGGTCTGTCTATGGATTGGTTTACTTTTTCGTACAACAATGCTTTCCACATATGCATTGTTAGCTTTTAAACCTGAAAAGTATAGGTGAATACGAGAATTTTAAAAACAACAGAAATAGAATTAATTTATGTGCAGTTTATGTTTTGTCACCATGTTCCCAACTGTTTGACCTGAGGTATGTGAGGATCAAATAAAATGGTGTTGATTGGTAATGTCCCAACGAATATCTCTGCATTGAAAATTGCACATATTAGTAAAAACAAAACTGTACGTTTTGGAATAAATTGTTGAGGAGAATTTATAAATTTCAGAGCTACTTGAAAATTCACTTCCCAAAAGTAGACTCAATATTTGTTAATGAAGAATGTGATATATTCTTAGTATACTTCAATAAGTATTAATAAGTATAATGCCGGTTGAGATAATTCTTTAATTAGACATTTTATTCTTACCATGATAAGTGTTCACTAATAATCGCATCCCGAGTATTATAGGTATCTTATGAATATTCTCAACCAAATGAAGTCCCTCGATTTGCAGAAAGTCTTCCCATAAAGTCAAGATTGTAGGACTGCACCTGCATGTATAGGAAGGATTTTTTTTTCATGAATAATTCTATAAGCTTTAAGAACTTAGTATAACTAAGATAAAAGACTCACTCTTTGTTGACAACAACAAATTCTTGTATAATTTTGTTAATCTTTTGTATAAAACGCGATGGGAAGACATGTATAACACCACATAGTAACTCTGAAAATAAACAATATTAATAAGGTCATATTCATAGTGCTGATATAAAAAAAAGTGAAAGTCATAACATACTTATTTACAATATCAGTTTGCAAAATAACTTAGTTGATATGTTTATTTGTTGAGTCTGCAAGTCGAGGGCAGTCTACAAAAGGAGTTAGTTGGCAAACATAGTCCAGGGTCAATGCTTCATGTTCACTTGTGTCTGATGTATGTGCTCCTAGGCAAGATGATCTGGTACCTAGAGTATTCCATGGATGAAGCGCTTGCAGATAGTCCATTAATTTTTCCATTGCCAATGAAATATGTTTTATACAATTGAAGGACCTCATCCAGTCACGTAACATCTTGGTCATATATAATACACTGTATTTCTTCCAATATGTTTAAATATTATAAGAAATAAAACAAGATAAAGTGGCATTAATGTTAATGAATATTCCAGAATTGCTTACTTCATTGTCAACCAGGACGAGTCGTTCTTGTCTTTCCCATTTCAAAGATCAAATTGGGGTCTTTTCTGCAACCAGTGCCTTAATGAACCAGTTCTGGTCATTTGGTTTTAGATTTTCAATTGTTGTACATCAATTTTCCGTTGATCTAAAAATAAAGATAAGAACAAATTAATAACGAACAATTATTAACAAAAGTTAATTATAACATGTTGGTGTTTCTCTATATGTAATGTAACTTAGTTTTCATACTACAGTTTGCTACTCAAAACAAAATGGAAAAATAATAAAGAAAAAAATTTGTAAAACAAGTTGTTAAATTAATTTCTTTGTTGTTCAAGTAGAATTAAATGAATAAAATAACTTTGGTCTTTAAATATCTTATCCCAAAGACAATGTGGGAAGTCTTGATTTAAGTAATACTATACTCATAGTGCAAAACACCATACACAGAATAGTAAAAGATGGCTTTCTAAATAAATCAAACCACTACTAAAACATTGTAGAGATGTGCTTGAAAGAGATGAGTATGAACTGATGCATCTAAATCGAAAGGAACATACAAGTGAAAGAATTGTTGTGTGAGTTTTAGAATGATGTTCAGATGTAATAACTAATAAGTGACAAAAAGATAAAAAAATCTAAGTATTGAAGGAATAAAAAATGACCTTATCCATAAGTCATGTTCAGTTTATTTTGTATGAGTACAATTGTATGAATAATGAATTAAATTCCTCATTTTGTGCTTAAGGTTTAAGCAATGCATTAATTATATTAGCTTAAAAATTCTATGATTATTTGGGAGAATCCTATCCCAATTCTAACGTTGTTTTATGTCTTCTTGGCAATAGATTCTGGCTTTATTGGTGGATGCATTGATAGAAATCTAAGAAAAAGTAGATGCACATAATGAGGTAGTATATTGCAATTTCTTTCAGCTTTTGCATTATCATGTACATGATTACAAGCTAGAGTTGGAATTATTTTGGTAATTCATATGGCAGAATAGTGATTGGGAAGAAACTCAAAATGAAAATATTGAAGATGAGGATTTCTTGTACTCAGCTAATGCTACATCACATAACACATCTACATATAAATATCTAGATGCAATTGCTAAAGCGCTTAGTAAGGTTTGAGTTGTTGCTAGCCTTAAAGTTGTATGCTGATATTCAATTTGCTTATCTGACTATCTGTTTGTTTTAAGACCAAGAAGATGAACTTCTTTGTAGCGCCGATACCCATAAACAATAAGTTCAAAAATTAGATTATGAGATGTATCTATAATGTTTTTCTCTTGATAACATAGTAATTTTATTATGTCTTACTATATTTCTATTGTTAACATGCTAATTTTATTAAGCTCTATTGATGTGAGTGAAACATAAAGTTTGACGAAGAAAGGGAGTCAAGATGAAAAAATTAACGGTAAATGGATTTCATTGAGGTATTTCATCAAACATGTAGATTCACTAACCAGACATCATTGTACATTACAATAATCATCATTGATTCTGAAAGCACACACTAAATTATCAAAAATTAGCTAACTTCAATCAATAAAACCCAAGCCGCACATCAACACACTTATAAACCCACAACCTATAAACACACAAAAAATCAAATGAATCTGAATGAAATCGTATGAAATAGAATACCTGGAACTAAAACTCTCAGTACAAATCAATGACATATTTCGACAATTGGTAACCAATAGAAACCCTGTGTTTAAAAGGAATTAACGATAAACGATAGAGAGAAAAAATAAAATTTAGAGAGAACATAAAAAAACCTAAAGAAAAATAGAAAATAGGAGTATCTGAGAATCATGATCAACAGCGGTGGCAAAAATATGGGAGAGACGATCGACGACCAAAATTGAGAAAAATGACACCACCAAGAAAATTGATGAAAGAATAACAAAATATATGACAAAAAACTGCATAAATGAGGCATACACGAAGCAGACGTGTGGATGAAGGAAATGAACGCGTGAAATGGCAACCGACAAGTAATTGGCCCATGTTGAGTTTTGTAGCCTTTATATATAGTAATATAAATATATATATATATATATATATGAGTGTTTGGTTATGGAACCTGATCGACTACTTTATGTTTCAGGTTTTCAAATTTTTTGGAATTTTCTTTGTAAAGAAGAATTCAACTAATGGCATTAGGATTTTGGTCCGCATTCTTATAAATATTCACATAATTTATTGTAATTAAATAACCAAAAAAATTAGTAAATCTCCAAGCTTGACAGTATCCCCAAACATAGTCTCTATACATGAATTAGGTACGTCAGACCATGTGAAGCAATTTGACGATTTAATCAGTTACGAACAACTACGGAAAGACACGCATGAGAAAATGGGTTTTCAATCTCAGCTCTTCGAAACAAGCTGGAAAGAGTATGAGTTCGGTGGTAAATGGGGGGAAGGGGGCAGTAACACTATAGTGGGAAATGAAATAGTATTGGTTGCCGTAGGTATAGCTTCAAGGGAACGACGAACAAAGAGGCATGATGAGGGATACAAGGGGGTGACACGAATCTAAAGACAAGCCAACAATGGGGTATACTACAAGGAGGGCTGCTAGAGGGGCTAAAGTTCAACCTATGAAAGCAGATTGCGGGGACCAAATCGGACCCGGAACATGAGGTGGGAGGTAAGCAGAAGAAGCGAGGGAGATAAATAATAACTACTACCACAAAAGTGAAAGGGGAGAAAAATATCACTACTGAAATGGAAAATGTAAAGGACAACAAGAAACCAAAAAACTTGGAGGAGGAAGAAAGCAACAAGGAGGATCAAAACAACATTGAAGTGGTGGGAACTGAGTACTCTCAGTCCTACCGGGAGCCATGAATATGGTAACGTGGAACGCGCAAGGGTTGTGCAACCGTAGCGCATTCCAGAATCTTCAGCGATTTGTCACTGACTTAAGCCCATGTTTATTGTTATTAGGGAATCAAAGGTAATAAGTAGTATTAACAAATCATGGAAAAATAGTTTGGGTTTTGCGAATGCTTTTGGGGTTGATGTTGATGGAAAATCTGGTGGTCACCTTTTGTATTGGATTGGAGTATCAACATAACTATTTTATCATACTCTTTGACCCATATTGTTTGTTATATTTGTGATGAAAAAACAAGATGATTTATGGGTTTTTATGGAAACCCAAAAGCCAATATGAGAATACATTCTTGGAACCTCTTAAGAAACTTGCAGCACTTCCGTTGAACAATATGGGGGCATGGGTCATCAGGGGAGACTTTAATGAAATCAAAGACAACTCAAAAAAGCAAGGCGGGGCATTGAGGAGCAACCAACAAATGAGAGATTTTAGGGAAATTCTTAGGGGTGCTTGGTATGGAAATCCTTCAATGGTAATGGGAATTAAGATATAATTGTAGTAATTATAGTAGTAAATTAGAACAAATGAGATACATAACATTGTTTTTTCTCCTAAATAAGGTAATCAACACCCCCATTTGATTACCCCCTCTTCACCTTGTAATCATCCTCCTCAATCAATCCCCAATATCACAACCAACATCTTTCTTTTTTGTCAACTTTTTCCAAAATTGGAGCACAACACTATTGATATAACCACCATAAATACAAACACACATTCAACATATGTAGGGCAAAAAAGGAAAATAAAATTTCATTCCCATTACCATTGAAGAATTTGAAACAAGCGCCCCCTTAATGAATTTGGAATGAAACACTAGATTCAAATGGCCAAAATACACCTGGAGTAACAAAAGGAAGGGGATGGAGTGCATCAAAGAAAGGCTGGACATGTACATGGGGAATAATAAATGGCTAGGCCAATGTAGCGAGTATGAGGTGTACAATAAAATTCTATATGGCTTGGACCATAAAGCTATACAACCAAAATGAGGGAGAAGCAAGAGTTACGGCAAAGGGGAAAAATTCCATAAATTTATGTTTGAATCAAAATGGATGTTGGAGGAAGGGTATGATGAATTTCTCAAGGAAGTTTAGGGTCAGGAAGGTTGTATAAAGCAGTTGCCTAAAAGATTACAGAACCTGGGTATTAGGATGAAAAGTGGGCAGGGGATACCGTAGGGAACTCAAAAAAAGAGGGAAACAAATTCGAGAACAACTACTTGAAGCTGAGGAGAATGAGCATATCTATCTCGATGGGAAATTAGTGAGAAAACTGGAAGAGGAACTACAGAAGGTGGAATTACAAGTGGAAGATATTGGCTGCAAAAATCGAGATTATCTTGGCAAAAGAGCGGGGATAAAAATACCAAGTATTTCCACAGGAGGGCGAATGAGAAAAGACATAACAATTGGATACAAGGACTATCAAATGTGGATGGATCCTGGTGCTCCAGTAAAAGGGAGAGCATAACATCATTTCTCACTTCACTAACCTGTTTACTACAGTGAACCCGCAACCCGGGAATGTAAACAGGATTCTAGACGACATTGAACGCGTAGTTACGGAGGAGATGAATGATTTTCTCTCACAACCTTTCACGGAGGAAGAAATAAGAATAGCAGCTTTCGAACTTAATCCGTCAAAAGCGCCTGGACTAGATGGTTTTTCACCGACCGCCTTCCAGAAGTCGTGGGACATAGTTGGGCAAGACATCACAAAGACTATCTTAGAAGCACTCAATAGAGGGTCAGAGCTACACAATTGGAACATAACGGTGATCACTCTAATCCTAAAGATAAACGAACCAAAGAAGGTCAGCGACTGTAGACCAATCAGTTTGTGTAATGTGGTCTAAAGAATCTTGGCAAGGGCCATCGCAAATAGGTGAATGAAAGTACTTGGGGACACTATCGACCCAAGCCAAAGCGCATTCATGCCGAAAGGATTGATAACAGATAACATTATTATTAGATATGAATGTATGCATTGGATCTAAAATAATAAGAGTAGGATGGGGTACGGGGCACTAAAACTCAACATGTCAAAAGCATACGATCAGATGGAATGGATGTACATTGAAAGATTGCTTCTAAAATGGGTTCCAATAGCAGGTGGGTGGAAGTGATAATGAGATGTGTGTACTCAATCAAATACTCTTTCAAGAATCAAGGTTAATGGAGATACGGAGGGGGATGTGCAACCAACAAGAGATTTCAGGCAAGGGAATCCAATATCACATTTTCTTTTTGTTATCGGCGCATAGGGATTGCCCAAAAGGTTAAGCAGAAAGAGATGAGGAGTGTAACAGTTACAAGAGGCAGTCCAAAGATATCCCATCTGTTCTTTGCGGACAACAGCTTAGTCTTTATTAGAGCTAATCCGGAGGATTGCAGAAAACTGGAGGAATGCGTACATACTTACGAGAAGGGCGTTGAGGTAAATGGTTAATTACGAAAAATCTACCATTACCTTCAGCTATAATACCAAACCTAACTTAAGATGTCTCATCAGGAATATCTTCCAACTTAAGAGAACACAAGGGTATGATTTTTATCTTTGGCTGCCGATTCTTTCTCTTAAACATAGAAGAATACAATTCATATATCTTCCAGATAAATTAGTAGAAAAAGTTGAGGGATCGAAGAATAAAGAATTCTCGGCAGGAGGGAAAGATGTACTAATTAAATATATTCTCAATGCTATATTGGCCTACGCCATGTCCTATTTTCAGATTCCTTCTTCCATCTGCAATGAGATGCAGAGTATCATTGTCAACTTTTGGTGGGGGAAAGACTAAGATGGTATGAGATTGCATTGGAAGAGTTGGGAAACATTAAGCAAACCAAAGGCATTTGGTGGAATAGGTTTCAGAAAATTGGTGGATTTTAATAAAGCGCTTTTGGCAAAACAAGTTTGGAGAATTATACAATTTCCCAATTCTCTGGCTGTAAAAATCCTCAATTCAAGGTATTTAAACACGAAGATATTATGGATGTGGAGATTGGTTCGAACCCCTCTTTTCTATGGAGATCAATGGCTTGGACCAGAGACGTACTTAGAGAAGGTTTTAGGTGGAGGGTGGGCGATGGAAAAACTATACAAGTATTCAAGGAAGCGTGGTGGGTGGGCTTAATGAGGGTCACATTAAGTCAAGAAATGCAAGTAGCTCCACTCTCTAGAGATTTATCACACCAAGTAAGGAATGGGATGAAAATTTATTAGAAAAACCTTACGACCCTACGAAAAAGTGGTAATACTACGAACTCCTATTGGGAAGAAAGAGTGTAAACACACGAGATTCTGGAAGTTTGAACCAAAGGGTAAATAATATTCTGTGAAATCTGGATACAAGGTCCTAGCTTCCAGAAATCTACAGCAAGCTAAAGAGGGGATTTCGAGTGACACGGAGGGGCTAATCACTTGGTGGAAGTGCTGAAGATTCCCCCTAAGGCACGAGTTTACATATGGAAGATTTCGAATGACGCGATCCCAACAGAGGGAAACATGTGTAAAAATCATGTTCCTATATGCCCAAATTGCTGGTGGTGTGGTAAGTATGAAGCCGATACTATACATAGTATTTTTTAATGTCGACTCGTTAGAGATGTGTGGAAGAAGCTGGAAATATGGGAAAAGATAAAAAAGGAAGAAACATGGAAACAAAACATTTTTAATGAATCTGTTCTGGGATTAAGGGGTGACGGAGAGAGAAAAATATGCCATGACGTGTGGGTTGTGTGGAAGGAATCATGTAGCCTCAAACTCAAAGACACAAATCTGATTAATGTTCTACGTAGGGGATATCAGATAAAGGTGGACTGGGCGTAGAGTCCACTTGAAGCATATAAAAAGGCTAGTAATCAAATTACAATGCTACAGCTTGACAAAAGGGTGTGAACAAAATATGCTCCTACCAATGCTAATTTTGACTGATATACGGTATTGGTTGATGCAGGTTTCGACGAGGAAAAAAGTTTAGCAACAGTGGGTTGGGTGACTGTGGACGAGGGAGAGTCGATAAAGGTAGCAGGATGCCGAAGGATTAACTACATAGAGGGAGTCTTATACGCCAAGCTTAGGGCTGTGTTGGAGGGATTAAGAAGAGTAAGAGCCTGGGTATGTAGAATAATGGATATTTATTAAGGGGTCGTGAAAATTGGCAGTAATATATACAATAAAAATTAAAACTTGAATATAATATTCAACTAGTTAAAATTAGGGGCAAAAAACTGTTGTTCAATAATGTAATTGTCATTGTTCATCGATGTGACAGTTTTTATTCACGATTTTGACCATTTTTATAACTTATATCATAATTTTTTACTCAGAAATATTTTCTAATGAGACATATCTGCACTATTAAATATCTAACAATAGTATAACAAATGTGCATGCACTATGTATTCCAACGAAAATATCTTCTAGCGAGATGCGCCCACACTTATGAATTTATTACAATACTATATGTATTCCAACAGATATATTTTTTGAGGATACACATTTGCACTATTTGATTTCTTACAATATTATACTTATTGTGTTAACACTATAAAAAAAATGTATCTGCATTATAAATTTTTTTTACAATATTATATCCATTGTGAGTGCAGCATTAAATTTCTTACAGTACTTATAATATAAAAAAAATACTGCATATGTCGCGTAAAAGTTTGCATACTTTCCTTTTTAGTTTGTCCCACAAAATTTAGCATATTCCCAAAATGGAAAGGAATTTTATAACTTCACCCTCAAAATCTCTACCTCACAATCTCTATCCTACACATTCCACTCATTACGTTTTTTCTTAAAAGTTGTGCCCCAAAAAATACTGCAAGACTTTTGGGAGACAAATGGTAGTAGTATTCTTTCCAAAAATTAACTATAAAAATTGTACTCCCTCTGTCCCATAAGAATTTGCACACTTTCCTTATTGGGACGTCCCATACAAATTTGCACACTGCCAAAAAAGGAAACATTGATTTACGTGCATACTCACAAACCTTTACACATATTTACCCATATGCCACTATTTTATATATAAAACACATTTTCTTAAAAAATGAGTCATCCCGTAGGGTGCAAATTCCTACGGGACGGAAGGAGTATAGTTCTTCACCAAGAAATATCTCTTCCTCCCATTGACAAAATACAAAATATAGAGCTCCACCAACAAATTCATCTTCTTCAACTGAACAAAAAACCCAAAAAAAAAAAAAAAGATTTTCTCAACTGAGTATCTACAATAATCCCATAAAACCCAACGAAAAAATAAAGAAAAAAAACCATCTCCTTCAACACGCTTCTTCAAAAAACCTTACTAGTATCATGGCTTAAATCGAAAATCCCCTAAAAGAGTGGCTTCAATCGATGGCGGCTATGGTGATGTGCTACACCTTCAATCAAATGGCCCGGAGTTTGCTCGTTTTCGTTCCACTACCAAATGTGCGTCATTGCATGGTACAAAATGCATGGGATTTTTGTCTTCAGGTCGCCTGAGTAACCCTGAATGTACCTGCAGATGGTTGTTTTGTAATTGGATATATATATATATAGAGAGAGGGAGATTAATTATTCAATTGACAACTACCATGGTTTCGATGGTGAGTGGCCATTGATTCTGGTCATGTCTCACCTCTTAAGAGAAAAAATTTTGTCGCCTCCACCTCCCTTCACTGTCCCCCCCCCCCCCCATCGTACCACTTTGCCGCCACCGTCTTCACCTTCATGTCCTCACTCCGGTGGAACACTTTGACTTCAATCTCTTGCACAGACGCCGACGTCCCCCCAATGCCTCACACTGCCACCCTTCTCCCTCACAAATTGTACGCTTGCCTCACAATCCGTCCCTTCATCGTACGCTCCATCGCCCTACTGCCACCGTCGATGTGTGATTCCCTCAAATCACTATTTGAACAATTTGAGAGAGAGTATTGACTATTTGAACGTGATTTTTAAGGGTTTTTACTAATTAAGAGAGAGAGAGATATTGATTGGGTCATGAATTTTTTTCAAATTAGAGCTGATTCAAATTGATATAATATAGAAAAAAACATATATAAAATATTTTATGGTGTAAAACATACCATATATATAATAATTTGTTGATCCTTAATCCGGTTGAGTCGGATTTGAGCTTTTTCCTAAAAAAAAATGCGCAAGCTGGAATTCCAAATTTTGCTCCCAGGTGTGTTACAATTTGGGCAAATAACAGCTACAGTACACGATTTGACAGCTACAACTCACGACTTGACAGCTACAGTACACGAATCTAATATAACGTCACATCACTGTGTACTTTTGTTCAGTGCATTCAGTACACATCCATCACTTGTAATACAATATGTATTGTAGTACAATATTATAGTCAATAGCACACGCATACGCTCAATAGTACAATAAAACATACTTTTTGGCCCTCATTGTGATGTTTAAAAGTAGATGTCCTTTCTTGTATTTTTACTTTGTAGAGTGACTCTAGTTGTAAGCCACTCTTTCATAAATACTTATTTATTTGTATAGAAATTATTATTATTTTTTATATAAAAATACATATAAATAATAAAAAGAATATGTTAATATATGAATCAATATACGTAGATTTAAAGGGATGATAATTAAATTAAAAAATACATATTTATTATTATAAAAGTACATTTTTTCTTACAGTAACACATATTTGTCAATATTGTAATACGCATTTGCTCATATATTGAAATACAAACTGAGGAGCAAATGTGTGTTACTATTAGTGCAAATGTGTGTTACAATCTAATGATATATTATTCTTTTTATATATATTTATTTATTTTTATATAATAATAAAAGATCAAAATGTGTGTTACTATAAGAAAATATATTGGTTTTCATAAATATTTATGAATTTTTTTTTCTTATAGTAATATACATTTTTCTTTTAGATTGCATGAAAAAAATGTTATTTCTACAAAAATAAATGAATATATGTAAAATAAATATTTAATTTGATTGTACACACATTTTGCCTAATAGAAACATTCATTTGTCCAAATGATTATATATTTGGGAGCGAAAAAACCGCAATTACAACTGTGAAAATTTTAAACAGATAATATCCAAGACTGATCCAATCCAATTAAAAATTTATAAATTTTTAATATTATATATTTTACGGTTTACATGAATATATTCCACAATGTACTTTTGCCCTTGTATGCAGGAATTTAACCCTTCATTAAATTGCACATTTTTTGTGCATCCTCCTATGTTATGTTATGAACTTTAAGTAGTACTCTTACATATAACAAATTTATTAATTAATACAGCTACAACAGATATACGATACATAATGCTAAAAATAGTAGTAAGGTCGGTCGGTCGGTCGGCACTCATCGATCCTTATCATCATCCCAATTCTTCTTCCTTCTTTCTTATCTAAATTAACCCCTCGATCGCTCGATCATTAATTAACTCCAATTAATTAATATATATATATATATATATATAATATTTTATTTAAAAAATCAACAAGAAATTAAGAAAATGAGGGGAGAGGATCCAGAGATGAGAGCAGTGTGGGAGCTCCGGTCAATGATGGGGCACATCCTGCGGTCACCTCCATTATTTGCTGCTGTTTCATTTCCGAGAAGCATCTCTTATGCGAAGGCGTCTCCAGCTGCTTTCGGGTTGCTTTTTATGGGGATCTCAGTGGCCCTTATGCTCTTGGGTATCCTAACATTCGTCATCGGCTTCTTTCTGATGCCCCTCGTCTTTATGCTTCTCTTGATCTTCTACTTTGTCAGTATCGTTGCCAAAATCTCCGAAATTGCCCGCAACATTCTCTACCCTTGCAATAAGGTTACGTTGCATACTCTTTTTTCTTTCCTGATCTGCTGCAACCTTTTTATTTATTTATTAATGTTTTCAGTAATTAATATATATATATATATTACAGGTGCAGTATGGAATTACTCAGGGTGAGGTATCTGCAGGACGTTCTCTGACGAGTAATTAGAGATAGATATATGTTGATTTATAGACTCACATGATATATATATATATATATATATATTTTCTATATATTAATTACTTGTTCCCCATGCTTTATGCTAGCTCCATCTATTGTAAACTATTACTTCTTCTCAAACCTTCCTATTTACATGCACACCAATTGATTTCTTTTAACCAACATGACATGCATTCCCTAAAACAAAATTTGTTTTTTAGCGATCACTTTTCGGTCGCTAATTAAGTTCTGAAATCGATTAGGCGAACGCTAAAACACGTGTTGTTAATATTAGTTATCATTTTTTTATGGCAGTCTTAGGTTAGCGACCGCCTAAATAGTTTTAAGATTTGTGATTACCTTGGTTTAGTCGCTGATTTATGATTTCGTTCATTTTTTTAATTTAATTGTATATAAGTTTAAATTGAATCATATTTTTTTTTAAAAATTTATTTTTTTATTTTAATTCTTTTACATAAATATTTCACTAATCTTTTTTTTTAAATATTATAATGTTTTACACTATTACAAATTTATAATTTTGTCCATTTTAATGCATTTAACAATATAGAACATAAAAAATAAATTTATGATAATTAAAATATAAAAAATTATTCAACAAGAAAATAAAATGTTTTACTCATCATCCAACCTCAAGCCCACCCTCATTCCCACTCACCACTAGGAGGTATTGGAGGAGGTACAACAGGAAGTGGAACAGTACCTATGACATTGGAGATACTTTGAAATCTATTCCACAATAATATCGCATCCATGTTCCTCCAGCTAGCTGTTTCTTCATCTTTAAAACATGGCGCTCCAAATCGGGAGAAGGGTGAGACATGCATCGAGTACGATGAGGTGCTCTTCTGCTATTCAATGGACAATCTTACTATGCACCTTAGTCCATCGAGCTGGAATATGCACCTATTCAATCCAAGATATAATTCCATTGCAAGAACCATTATGTGAAGGGAAAAATGATCTCGAGATGCACTTGAGCAAGTACAGGATATATATGGCAGGCCAGAGAGCATCATGCGACCAAGTATCATCAGTTCCCTTGGATTTAGATTAACTTACCCACAAATGGTATATCAACCTGTTTGCACGCTCCACCCACAGTTTCTCCGACTTAAAGAGAAGAAGTTCATCAATTACTTCATAGTATAGATAAAAATTAAGCTCAAATGTTGCCACAGACTTATTCGCTTGAGGTAAGCAAAAGACGAGATGAATGAATAGTTCATTGATCGATCATCCTCAGTGGAGAACTTGTGACAACGAACTCATCTTCCGCTCTGTGCTCAGAGTTTTCTAGGGAGATTCTCCTATATTTTGTAGTCTAACGAAATATCTTTCAACTACCTACGCAGAGTGTCGAAGGCAAGCAAGCAAGCTCATTAATCGGCAAAAATTCATCTCCCGGTGATTGGGAAAATTAAAAGAGAATGAGAGATAGACAAAAGCATCCTTGTTCGTAAAGAAAAGTGATAGTCGAGGTTTGAAACAAACTCATGTCACCTTCCAAAGTTTGTTGTTGGTTAAAAGAATCAGCATTGTTGAAAAATTGAGTTAGGCCCTAGTATTCATCTTCAATGCTATCAAGAATATATAAAAACTCTCTCGAGCTATCTTGCTCAATGAGTCAAGTTCCCTACATGCCCATTATAAGGGGTTCTGCGCTTACCACGATAATCCCAAGTACAATGAAGCAGTGCTACAAACTCTTTCACCAGTTGTGTAAGCTATTTGAGATAGGCAAATGTAATGAGTTTATCGAAAAGCCTACTTGTCACGACCCGATTTTTGTATTAATAATTTATTCAAAACAACAACGGAAATAATGTTTATAAATAAGACATGACATAAAATTTTCACTAGAAATGTTGTATAGAGTTTAAATCAAGTCCCTTAAACAAAAATAACACTGTTAATTTAAATAAATAGCGGAAGATATTTGTTTTCAAGTTTAATAATAAGTAAGATAGTTAGAATATTTTATGTAATTTATCAAACACGAACACAATTAAAAACTGTATCTTTAAATGAGAATAAAAATATAATACCAATTATAATATAATTTAAACGTAAAAAAAACAGTGTCCTAATACAAATTAAAACAATAACTATAATTATATTTATTTATAAGCAATCCACATCGCCTCCACTGCGCACTCCACCTTACTTTAATCTGTAAAATGTTAAATAGATTGGGGTGAGCAAACAACAAGCTCAGTGGGGAAAAATATTTGTCACAGTTAAGTACAAAATGTAATCAGAATCATTATCCAACACACAATCTCACCCATAGCTGTGTTGACTTTGTCAACCATAATTGATATATGTTATACGGCCTTTACCCCGTCGAACATAACATATATATTACATAGCAGAATCATAGTATGTTATACGGCCTTTACCCCGCCGAACATAACATATTACATAGCTTAATCATAGAGTGTTATACGGCCTTTATCCCGCCGAACATAACAAATCATAGTTCATAATAGCAAGTTGGTGCGAATAATAACCATCAATCACATATAGTATTTAAAAGTGACAAACCATAGTTTAAGTAAGAATCCCCACCTTAAAAATTGATAAACATCGTAAGCATGTAAGTGGCTTAAAGCGTATCGTCATCTTCATTTTTCTTTTTCATGAACAAACTTGAAAATAAAGAGATATGTGTTCTATGTTTTATTATTTAATTTAGAAAACATATTATAAAGACTTAGGGTATAAATAGAATTGTTTAAATTATTATTATTATTAAGGATCACATTAAAGTCTTGAGTAATAAGAGGAAATGTATTTATTTAGAAACGTAACAGATTTACAATGTGAGCTAATATCACAAATTGTTTTAAATGATCTTTGAGTAAATTGAGGCTAAATAATAGGAAATGTGCTAATTTGACTTAATTAACCAAATAATAATTATGCAATTTTCCTGCCAAAAGAAATGCACATGCACAATGACCTATACTAATAATGTATATATTCATTCAACACGTTTGTATATATATTTAAGAAAGTAACGCATTTATTTAAAGAAGTAATTCTAATAATTTCATATTTATAATGAAATACATAAATAGATAAATAGCTAAATAACCATAATAGTCTAGGTACATTTATAACTTATAGCAATTGAAATTCTTGGGTGTTACATTCTACCCTCCTTAAAAAAAATTTGTCCTCGAAAATTAATCGTGTTTGATCATATCATACCTTGGAGTTGCACCAGTAGGCAGCAGTGGATGTCATATCTTAAAAATAATAAATACATACAATATACATATATAAATATTTTAACAAGACTCAAAAAAAAAATTTTTTTACAAGTCTACAAGAACGTAGACCTGCTCTGATACCACTGTGTCACGACTCGATTTTTGTAGTAATAATTTATTCAAAACAACAACGGAAATAATGTTTATAAATAAGACATGACACAAAATTTTCACTAGAAATGTTACATAGAGTTTAAATCAAATCCCTTAAACCAAAAATAACACAATTAATTTAAATAAATAGCGGAAGAAATTTGTTTTCAAGTTTAATAATAAGTAAGATAGTTAGAATATTTTATGTAATTTATCAAACACCAACACAATTAAAAACTGTATCTTTAAATGAGAATAAAAATATAATACCAATTATAATATAATTTAAACGTAAAAAACAGTGTCCTAATACAAATTAAAACAATAACTAATTATATTTATTTATAAGCAATCCACCTCGCCTCCACTGCGCACTCCACCTTACTTTAATCTGTAAAATGTTAAATTGATTGGGATAAGCAAACAACAAGCTCAGTGGGGAAAAATATTTATCACAGTTAAGTACAAAATGTAATCAGAATCATTATCCAACACACAATCTCACCCATAGCTGTGTTGACTTTGTCAACCATAATTGATATATGTTGTACGGCCTTTACCCCGCCGAACATAACATATTACATAGCAGAATCATAGTATGTTATACGGCCTTTACCCCGCCAAACATAACATATTACATAGCTGAATCATAGAGTGTTATACGGCCTTTACCCCGCCGAACATAACAAATCATAGTTCATAATAGCAAGTTGGTGCAAATAATAACCATCAATCACATATAGTATTTAAAAGTGACAAACCATAGTTTAAGTAAGAATCTCCACCTTAAAAACTGATAAACATCGTAAGCATGTAAGTGGCTTAAAGCGTATCGTCATCTTCATTTTTCTTTTTCACGAACAAACTTGAAAAGAAAGAGATATGTGTTCTATGTTTTATTATTTAATTTAGAAAACATATTATAAAGACTTAGGGTATAAATAGAATTGTTTAAATTATTATTATTATTAAGGATCACATTAAAGTCTTAAGTAATAAAAGGAAATGTATTTATTTAGAAACGTTACAGATTTACAATGTGAGCTAATATCACAAATTGTTTTTAATGATCTTTGAGTAAATTGAGGCTAAATAATAGGAAAGGTGCTAATTTGACTTAATTAACCAAATAATAATTATGCAATTTGTCTGCCAAAAGAAATGCACATGCACGATGACCTATACTAATAATTTATATATTCATTCAACACGTTTGTATATATATTTAAGAAGTAACGCATTTATTTAAAGAAGTAATTCTAATAATTTAATATTTATAATGAAATAAATAAATAGATAAATAGCTAAATAATCATAATAGTCTAGGTACATTTATAATTTATAGCGATTGAAATTCTTGGGTGTTACACTACTGATAGCCAAAAAATTACGGACCAGGCTCCGCCGAGGAAGGAGAGAGATAACCAGGGAAAACCTTACCAGTGTGAGAATGTGGTTAACGTCAAGGATGAGGACGAGAATTTCTATGGCGAGTAGCCCCTACTCCGAGCTGATGGATAGATCAACATGCTTTAATCAGGAAGTACACTAGACGGACTCACCCCACTATTTACTTCTTCCAACCGAAAAAGAAGATTGAGCTTCGGGCCTTTAATGAGCTTAAACCTGATCGCACTTCCAAAACCTACTGTAGCCAAAAACTGCATCTTTTTGTTCTCCTATGAGGATAGAGATGGAGTGTTATGCCAAAAAAATAATGCTCTTATCATTTCGGATAAAATCTTGGGGTGACTGTGAATTGAATTTCGATGGGCAATGGTTACAGACAACATCATTTTAAAATCTACTCTAAATCAGATGGGAAACTTAACCAGCTACATCAAGACATGTGACATGTGCTCAAAGACTTTGGCGATACTTCCATGACGCCTTACAGAAGGATTAAACTCCTTGTCGAGCTTATCAACTGCTTGGATGAGAAAGTTATGATAGCTAGGCATATCAACTTTGTAATAGTTGATTTACTGAACATTTATAATGACTTTCTAGGGTATTCTTTCCTCAATTCTTTTGGAGTTGTTTCTCCTACTTCTATTATATCAAGTTTTCCACCGTTGAAGATGTAGTTGACATCATTAAGGGTGACCAAAAGATGGTAAACGAATGCTGAAACAATCGTTGTGCCCCTTTAAACTTTGTATTCCATGCTTTTCTCAAATATACTCAATATTGAAGAATATGAGTCATACTTGCCCAATGAGATGAAACTCGACCTCGCCCAAGAAGAATTTTTAATAGAAGTTGACCAAGCAACACACTCGCTCGTAGAAAACAAGGTAGGCTATTCGAGCAAAGTGGAAATACGGGATTGAGAGGACTTAGAGCCGAGGTTAGACTTTTAAACTGTCACCCTCGACCCTAGAGATGAGATTTAATGACCCAAGAGATTAAAGAAAATTGCTTCTATCGAGGATAGGCTTGTCAATGGGGTGGGGCGGGGCGGGGCGGGGACGGGACGGGGGGCCAATCCCAATCCCCGCAGTCAAGGGGATTCCCCGTCCCCACGAACTTCACGGGGAAAATTTTGACCCCATTCCCGCCCCCTTGGGGAATCCCCGTTCCCAGCTAATATTTTTTTTATTTTTAAAATGAATAAAAATCTAAAAAATATTATTAAAATTTAAAATACATAAATAGCATTAAATTTAATATATTATACATTATACATACATGAATGATTAATTGGTTATATATGTATATAAATATATATATATGTATATATATTTATAAATGAAATATATAATATAATATACTTATGTGATATATATAATATGTTAATATATAATAGGTATATATATAATTATAAATATATATATATATATATGATAGTTGTATATATATAATTTATGTGGGTCCCCATGGGGAATGGGGCGGGGAATACAATACCTATCCCAGCCCCGTCCCCGCCTACGGGGAAAATATTTTCACATCTCCATCCCCGTTTCTTTCGGGGATTTCCCGCCCCACTACCAAGCCTAATCAAGGAAGTCGAATATATTCCCAGTGACCCTACTCGTCCAGAGCTCAAGGTGCTCATTGAATCTTGGATCCCGATGAAAATAAAAGGACAAGCAATAGAATTCCTTATTAGCAATGTTGACGTCTTTTCCTGTTCTAATCAAAACATGGTCAAAATCAACCTCAATCACGCCAGTCATTTCCTTAAAATCGACCCAAGGAAGAAGCCTATTTTACAAAAATAAAGAAAGTTTGGGTTCAAGAAATACGCTCTGAGAATGTAAAAAATTTGTTAGTTAACAAGTTAATCGAGTAAGCTAAAGATCAGCCTTGGTGGGTTGCTATCACAGTTATAGTGAAGTAGATGAATGGGTCGTGGGGGTTGTGCATAGACTTCACATATCTGAATGATACCTATCCAAAGGACCATTTCTCAATGCCACATATCGATCATCTCGTGGACAATATGACAAACATGAAATGATGCCTTTTATAGACATGTTTGCAGTCTATCATAAATTCTAATATTCGAGAAAGACATATAACATACTTTCTTCTCCACTTAAAAACACATGTATAGTTGGAAAAGAATGCAATTCAAACTAAAAAAAATGATAAGGTGACCTAGCAGAGATTAATCAATAAGATGTGCGTCAACCAAATAAAAAAAAAAGAAGAGGTGTACATCAATAATATTATCATAAAAAATCTTAAGAAATAAGATCACTTGAGGGACATTGCTGAGATTTTTTTTTTAATCTTGAGGAGCTACAACATGAAACTCAATCCCAAGAAGTGTCACTTTGGGTTTGAATCAGGGAAGTTCCTCGAACATATAATCAATCAGCGAGAAATAGAGTTTAACCCAGAGAAGATGAAGGTAATTTTGGTCCTGGAGGAGCCCACCAATATCAAGCAGGTACAAAAGCAAAAGAGATGTCTTGCTTCGATAAAAAGATTCATATCGAGGTCAGAGGACAAGAGTAAGCCCTTCTTCGCCACTATAAAAAAGAACATGTTTTCATGGAATAAGGAGAGCCAGTAACCGTTCAAGAAGTTGAAAAAAAAATACTTTGCTAACCCTCAAATCTCTCCAAGACATTTCTAGGAGAAAAACTATTTTTGTACTTAGTTGCCTTGGAGTTCTCACTCAGTGCAATTTTGGGCTAACAACATCTGCCTTCGTCAACCACGCTCTACACGATATCAAGATGAAAAATTATCATATGTATTGATAATATGTGTGAGAAAGTTGAGGTCATACTTGTTCGACCATCAAGCCGAGGTCCTCACAATCTACCATTACACCAAGTGCTCCATATGTCAGACGCCAATAGGCGCCTTTTGAAGTGGTCCTTGAAGATAGCTCAATATGAGATTACTTATGCATCTGGTACGACAATCAAAGGCCAAGCCTAAGCCGATTTTGTTATGAAAATCACATTCCTATCAAATATATATATATTAATCTAAGGGTAAAATTTCCCACTTGACAAGGTTGAGCAGACCCTCAGTAGATGCGACCCAATAGGAGGCCAAAAAATCACGAAGCATCAGGAACGTGAGGAGTCATCAGCACAACACCTACATCAAATAACAAATATAAGTCAGAATGATTAAGGGTTTCAATTTATGGAGCAACATAATGTTCAGAACATAAATTTTCCCGCACCCACACGTGCGCCAAATGTTAGGACTCGCACTACCTTTGCGCCGCCTCATCGTCCACAATACTGCCCGCGTGGACGACCGATTTTAAACTTTCACCATGAAGATAGTGATAGTGGCAGCTCTACATCATCTTGAACATGCATGACAGTTGAGGATGTGTTGGTTGTGTTCCTTGTGTGATTTAGCTACTATAATATTTTCTACCATCCTTAAAAAAAAATTCTACCTTAGTGTGTATTTGTATTTGCTGATAGGTGTATGATCCGCAAATGTGGTTTGTATTTTATTTTCATGTTGCATCTATATTTATTATGAAGTCTAATGTGGCTATTTTTGATATATTTTGTTCCACGTTTGTGTTTTTTTATATTACAGCTAACAAATTGATAAATAAAATGCACACATGAAATAACAGTACGTAGATAACATGGACCGAATGTGTGTAAAAATATTATCAAGTGAATTCAACAATTGAAAAATATCAAGTGAAAAGTATTATCCTAATATCCAGTGCTCACTGAAAAATATAATCAAGTGAAACAGAGCTAATATTCTTGATATTCAGCCTGTGAAACACATGGACAAAATGCTAATATTCAAAATAAGATATCAAATATTTATTTTTTTATTTACCATTCCTTGACATTCAACCTGGGAAACAAAATAAGATATCACTGCTCATTGCAAACAATATGCTAATAACCACTGCTCATTGAAAAAGATATCAAGATCCATTCAGTAGCAAAATAAGTGGACTAGTATCATATGACAACATAGTTAATTACATTGCAAAATACATGGAGTAGCATCATATGGTAACAGTAGCATAATTACTTACATAACATAGCAAAATACGTACAATGACATCATACGGCACCATCATTAATATAGCATCAGATAGTCACACAAAAGTCTGTAGATGAAATTCCCATCACCACCTTATCGATCAACATTATATACTTCATAACGAACAACAAAGTTGCATTAGACAACACCGAACTTTCCAGCTAACAAACGACGAATAAAGAGAGGCCGAGAATTTTCATTCAAGCCAAGAAACATCTCCATTAAGTCGTTGTTCCTTGCAAGCATGACAGATGAATCAAGTTGTTCAACCAAACTCAAACCTGGGATGCAGCCAACAAGGTTAAAAACTTCCTTCCTAGATTGACCCAAATCAAGCTTGTATCTCATCGCACGTGTCATAGTATCGAGTCGTTTGTCAGAAGAAACACAGAACCTGTTGGTCCCGAAACGAGTACAATCAGTGTATGAGGGGGGGAATACACTGATGTCAGATTTTTCTGAAAGACTCAGAAAAATGCTCTTACACTCTCAGTCAGGATTTCCTGAATTACTCAGTATGCTGAAGGTCCACAGGGACAGCAGGGACAATTCAGTAACGAGTCAGATAAACTGAGTGTGAGTAAAGTGCCTGGAAGCTCAGTAGAGATAACAAACCTACTGACTGCTAGGAAGCGGGTCAGTTGGACTACTATCTCAGTGAGCTAGAGTACGTGCGGAAAGTGAGCCCTTAGGTTCTACTCGTTTTAGTTTCTGAAAACATTTTCTCTGAACTTGCTTAGTAGACTGGTGGTTAAGGCTGAGTGCACAGTAATAAGATTCAGGATGATTGATTTCAGTCCTGAAGATAAAAACAATGCAGAATGTTCAGTTTATTATGATGACAGTTATGATCCTGAACAGAATAGTAAATCAGCACACATCGGACTTTTTAACGTGGTTCGGAGATAACCAACTCCTACGTCCACGACCTGATTTAACAGGAAGCTATCCTCAAAACCCTGAGGATAGGTACTTGGTTTTTACGTGCCAAGGGACACGAATAGCCAACTTCCTCTCTTAGGAACTGACCCCTGGGCGTTTTACAAGTCTCAGTCCTTCTAACCAACCAATCTCACACCCTGAGTGGTTTGGTATTCTGGTTTCCAACTGAGATAGCTCTAGCAATACAAAACAATGCTAAATATTAGAGCTATCGATCTAAGCAAATACAGAGTGAATCCTACTACAACACTAGGGAAATTTAATTGCAGAGTGTTGTTTATAGTATGCTTTGAGAGTTTGGATTCTTGAGAGTTTTCTCTTGGAAATTTCCCGTTAGCCTTGAATGGGTGCAAGGCTCTCCATATTTATAGGCAAGATTCAAAATAGATCCGTTGGAGGAGATCAAATCAAATCTTTCCTATTTTAGGGCGGTTGCAGGCTAGAAATACTGTTTGACCTAATCGCCATGCTTATTCTGGCAAGTTTGTCCCATCGCCTGCAACTCTGAGACGCATTAAATGCCGCATTAAATGCTGCACAGACTCCGTACATACGTGTCGAAAGATCATTGGCTCTCCGTTCTTAACGGCTAGTTGACTTTCAGACATTTGTCCTTCCTCGTACATTCAATACTCTGAGTCTCTTGTTAATAACTCAGTCTGAATGTTTGTCTTATTGGAGTCTTACTGACATTCTCTTTGTCTCTTGTCCCATAGCATAAATAACCTTTTTGCTTTGGACTTACATGGTTCAGGTGATCTGAACTAATGCCCGAGTCAGGTCTTATGTGTATTCAGCCCAGTATGTGTAACCTTTTTGCTTTGGACTTACATGGTTCAGATAAACGGAACCAATACCTAAGTCAGGTCTTAAGTGCATTCAGCACAGCCTGATAGATTACACTTACTCTTCACTGACTAAGATCTGTCCTGAGTATGCTTAGTGTACTCAGTAGAAACATCAGCCAATGGTACTTCAGGATTGACTTCAGGACGGATTAACAGGCTTCGATCTTCAGCTTCAGACCAGGCAATCTTCAGCAAGACTGACTGACTCCTTCAGGATGGATTATACTTCAGACTTCAGTAAATTGAGTCGACTCCAATATTCTTCAGTCTTCAGCAAGTTCCTCTTGTACTGAATTCCTAACCTAACTATCCTGAACTATTTGATCCTGAACAACTATACTTAGGCAGATTCATCAGGGGTTTTGGGATCTAATCAAAATACTCAGATTGTCCCAACAGAACCTATCTAACACATCTACCAAACTCTGAGTGTTTGACTTACCCCTTTTCTTGCTAAATGTTTTAGGTGTAGTTGAAGTCTGGTCGCATAGCATATTCACGTGGCTAGTGTCATCCAAATCAATCGGGTCATCCTCAATGATGTTGTTATCGGGAGCCTGACCATTGTTCAATGCGGATGCAGATTCCTCCATAGCAACTTCATCATCAACAAGATCATTGACAGCCTGCATCACGTCCTTAGCAATGTCCCCAGTGGCTCGGTCTCGCCAAAATATCTCCAACCAATCTAAGTACATAGGCCATGCTTTAAAGCACATGTTTAATGCAGCAGGATGTTTCTGCCAAAATATCATAAATAAGACATGTTGTAAGCATTAATGAAATACAAAAACAAGCAAATAAATCAGTGCATAAATTGAAGTATCACTTGAATATGATTCACTAACCTTAACAGCTCTTTCCCATGCATCACTTTCACAATTGATCATGTTGGTCACAGTGTTGAACCCAATACCAGTACCATGCATAATCATTGTTTGCAGAGATCCAAGCGCCCTTTTCCAAAGAGTAATCTTCGACTTAATGTGAGGACATTCACGAATATCATGTCCGGGTAAGTCAACCATTAGCAACTCTTTGAGTTTCTTCGTGAAACCAGGCCTAAATCCATTTTCTGTTTTCCATCCATTTTTTACCAACTATTTCATCCGATCAAGCAGTGCGGCTTCCTCCACAGTCCAAGATCTTCTACTCCTATCTGTCTTGTTGGTTTTTTCCTTTCTTCAACTTCTGTTTGGCACTAGTGGTCATGCTGCTCTCTATACCCCTTCCATGTCTACAAAATGAAACCCATCACAGTATTGCACTCAATCATTAGCAAATAGTTTGGCATATATTTATAAATTAACTTTATTCCTTTTCAACAAAAAAATTAAATTACACACACTTATGTGTACATGAATCAACAAAAACACACTGATGTATCAATAAATATACATAAACCCTCTTGAAATAGGTATAACATAAATAGACTTTACCCTAGTCACATAAATCTAAATGGATCAATAACAACACACACTCATATATCAATAAATATACATAAATCCTCTTCAAATTGTTGCATACATAAATAGATAGCCAACAGAGCTGCATAAACATGTATCTCATACCTGATGAAGCCATAAATAGGTGTTGTGTAGTCATTCCATCATTCAATATACATCTATATACATAGACAATCATACAAATGTGCATTCAAATGTGCTCTCAATTACAAATGCATCAGAAATTCAGAATGCAACATATACCCTCAGTTTTCATCTACATACACAGACCATCATACACGGAACTGCAGAGGTCACAAAACTCTGCATATGAATTCTGCCTAAAAAATACACCTGCCTAAAAAATTGATGCGCTGATAAATGTCTGGTAACAAAAAAGCCACCGTAGAAATAACCGATTGAAATAAAATGAGGGTATACATACATAGCTTCGTACCTTGAAAGTCATCGTCGTCGTCGTTGTCGGCTGGTCGCAGTTGGCGTAGGGTCGTCGATTGTCGTCCAAAAAAATTCTCCCACGACGGCACAACAGGTAAGAAAATGAGGAAGAAATGTGGAAAGACTCTTACTTTGGTAACCCTGCTAATGAGGGTGTTGAAATGAAAAAAAAATACGTTTTTTTGATATTGTATTGAAAAGGTGTTAAAATAGCCACGTTTTTTTTATATTGTGTGTGGAAGAGTCTTATCTACCAAACACAAGAATAAAAATTCAAAAATTAAAAATAAATATTAATTTATATCAACTACACATTATCAAACAAAGATATAAAAATAATACACATTTAAATATTAACTACCAAACACTAAGATTTAATACAAATCTCACACTTAATAATTGAAATCTCACCACTACTTACTAATTTTCTACACCCAACCAAATGGGCCCTAAAAAGATTAACATGGCTCACGACCTTTGATGGGAGACTGTTCAACTATTTTGACTCAAAGGTCACCTTATTTAGACTCATACGTCATTGAAAGTTAGGTCTAATGGGACGCACATCCAAGAATAACCTCAACCCACCACATGCATCAAGGTCCACCTCATCCTCTAAAGTCCTTTGAAGAAATGAGTTGGGTGCAATTATTGTAGCATGGTTTTTATGCATCCATAAAAGGACACCAATCCCAACACACGAGGTCAACTCTAGTCCATTAGAATGGATCCCGCTGCCCGCTGGACAACACCGAGGTCAAGACTGTTCAAGACCTCGGTACCCCAATTCTTCCGCACGGGGTCAATCTCCAGTTTACTTTGATGGACCCCACTAAGCAACAGTGGGGATAAAATCTGTCCAAAGTATCAGGATCCCAGTCCAGCCAGGTGAGCTCGAAGCACCCCGCTAAGATATAGAAGTCATTCCATCTAGATAGAATCCAAAAGAAAAATAAAAGTAGAATATATCATATCTTTAAAGATAGTAGAATCACTCCATAATGGGGAAAGAGATCATATTATCATAGTTAGAGTATATATATATATATATTATATCATACCATATTATATTGAAAATCAATCTTTGTAAGGTGATCTTATGACACTACCCACGTAGCGCCTCACCAATCGCTGAGGTCTGTTCACCAGGACATATCTCAAGAAGAGCAATGAAAACTAAAATATATGACTTCAATGCATAGATAAGACAAACTTTTAAATAAATTCTATTTAATATAAAATCTATAAATAGTACGTCTAATGGCCAAATAAAGGATCCACAATCCTAAGTTTGGACCTAATAAATCCAGCAAATCTCTCTTGCATTTACAGCTTTTCAAAACATTTATAGTTCTTTCAGTGTTGTCATTGAAAACATTGAATGTCAAGAATTTTTTTGTTATATGCTAATTATTAGCCACATTAAAATTATCAAATTCTCTTCATATTTATTAGGATATAACATGATGCTTATTCAATTTTTTAAGGGCTTATGCAATATTTTTAAATATTTATGTAATTTTTTTAGTTAAGATTATGTAAGTAATATTTCTCACGTTTATATTATTTTTAAGGTGTTTATGTAACTTTTTTACGCTCTTATATTATTTAAGGTGTTGTGCATCTGAATTTTTTAATATATGCAAATCTCAAATCTGTAAAATAAATTCAAATCAGTAAAAATTTAAAATTTATATGTATGCAAAAACAAAAATTATTTAGAGGATTTAGAAAAAAATTGAAAATGTATGAGGATGAGGGGTGTATTATAAAAAACATGAAAAGATAATTTATAATTATTTTTAGAGTAAAATCTCATGTATACTTGATGTACGGCAAGGGTATATTATAAAAAGCATGAGAAGATAATTTACAATTATTCTTAAAATAAAATCTCAAATATACTTGGTGTACTGTTTACTCATTTAGAGGTTGTTTATATTAAAAAATATGAACTCATTATTCTAAAATTAAAAGTTAGTTATATTAAAAAAATTATATTCAAAACAGATAACAATATAAACATTTCAATATAGTCAAATTATATTTCTTAATATAATTAATTTTTAATTTTTAATATTATTAATAAATTTTGTAGTGAATGCACATTACATCAAATACATATGAGAACAGTGTACCATCCTAAACTAAACTTTAATTTGTGCGTAGATCTAGAGAAAATAAAAGTGAAAAAAAAAAGTTGTATGGCCCACGCCCATGAGTTGTTGTCTCCTCTCCTTTACCTTACAATTATTATTAAACCCAGGCAGGAACAATAATACATCATTATTAGATTAGATCTGGCAGGAAGAAAAAAGCTAGGGCGAAGAAGAAGAAGAAGAGAATGAGGGATTACGCTGGTTTGCTGATAAGTACGTCACTATTTGCTTTGCTGTCACCGGGATTAATATTCCAGCTTCCTGGAAAGCAGAGACCCGCTGAATTTCTCAACATGAAAACTAGTTTAGTATCCATGTTGCTCCACACTGTTATCTACGGTTTGCTTCTCATCCTCTTCCTCATCCTTCTCGATATACATCTCTATGCCTAGCCCTACCATTCATTAATTTATCCCTAATCGACTCCCTTCCACTCACTTTTTTTTATGCTGCTTAATCAATTCTGCCTTTTTTTTTTTCTCCTGTATGTATCCGATTTTGCTTATTGTTATTGTTGAATCAGCTGGGTTATGTAATAATTATTATTAAGAAATTTCGAGGCCAAAATCCCACTATATCACTCCATTAATTGAGTGAGTGGGACGGGACAACAAAATCATTTCATTACAATTTGTGAAACTTATTCGTGTTTTTGTATATTTTTAGACTGTATTGATTGTTACTGAAATGTATTAATCTAAGAGTAACTTACATTTAGGTTCACTATATTTATAAATAGTTGCTGAAAAATAAAAATATGTTTCTATGTAGAAAATAAAAAAGTGTTTCTAACCAAATATTTTGAATCTATTTATAAATATAGTAATTTTCTTGAATTCATAAGTAAATTATTCTTAATTTAATAGTACTGTGTAAAGAAAAGATTTATTTTTCAACTGTACGGTGAACATAATACTAAAATTTAATATAAATTTTTTACTTAATAATTGAAATCTTACCTATGTACTAATTTTGTACGTATTAATCAAACGGAGCCTAATAATAATTAGGGTGGGCTATTCACTCCCACAAAAATATTTTGTTCATACCATTTCCTTTTTATTTTTACAAAATATATTTAATAAAAAATACAGATATATCCTTTATAAAAAATAAATATTTAATTTATTAAATACACTTGCTTTCAACGCCTATTCAGAATCTCAAAACTCACGCATTTTTTTTCTAATTTCTTACGCAGTTACACCATTAAAGAAGAAGGGGAAAAAAAGTACTAGTATAACTAAAACGCAAATAAAATTAGACAGAGCCTATAAACTCAATTAAGATACACATTAAAAATGAAAGGAAGAAAATGACTTTTCTTCTCCAGGCAGTTGGGGCATTGCACTAGTTGAATTTTGGGGGTGGGGGATGGGGAGATGCTAGTTGGTTTGGGGAGGGGAACGGAATGGCATGCCAAAAATGAAAAAAACAAACAAAAACAGAGAGGTGTAATGGTGGTTTTAGACTATGTTTTAAAAAATCGGTCGGACAGCTAACCGGACAGAGCACCGTATGGTTCAAAAGCATTTAACCGACAACTCAATGAACCGCTAAAGAATCGGCCAAAAACGGAATTAAACGGGTCGAACCGGTCAAAAGTGAAATTAAACGGGTCGAACCAGTCACTCAATTAACTTGATTTTACATTTGATGAATCTAGTTTTACATTTCATGTTTATTTGATGTTTGTAAGACATTTGGTGGACACTTAAGTTCATGTTTAATGTTTATTAGACTTGTGGTGAACTTAGCTTCGCATTTAATATTTGGTGGATTTGTTTTAATATTAAAAATGATTTTTATCACAATTTATTCATTATAAATATATATATATATATTACAAAAAATATATATGATATCCATAATTTATATATTTATATAATTTTGACATCATATTAGTTTAATCATTTTATTAACAGTCTGACCGATCGAATCCGATTCGACCAAAATTTCTAAGGTGTCCTGTTGAACTTTGACTTCCACTTTTTAAAACATAGATTTTAGAGTTTGGGAAAGAGGGCTGAGAAAGAAGAAAGACAAGTTCAACTGCTGAGTAGAGCTGCACAATTGGGCTGAGCAGGTTGGGCTAAGCTATTTTCATGGTTCAGGCTACATTGAGTCATTTTCTCGATTAGATATGTAAAAATGACTGAGCAGGTTGGGCTAAGCTATTTTCATGGTTCAGGCTACATTGAGTCATTTTCTCGATTAGATATGTAAAAATTGAGTTCAGTCAAATTCAATCCAATTTTATCAATGGATTAATGAGCCAATTTAGCCCGTCTCTTTTTATTTTAAGAGATAATTACAAGCCGGTTATTAGTTTTATAGACTAATATATACTTGGTGCTCTTAATACTAATCATTTCAAGTGAGTACATCCCACTCTACCAATGCCCATAATCTTCCTATTAATTACGTCCCATGCCACGAGACTAACAGCTGGTTATATCTTCTTAATCAATGCTGATCCTCCCAAATCTTTCTCTCTCTCTTTCCAAATCATATCTATTATTTTGGAAATCTTGTTTCTCTCTCTCATAATTTCCTCTCTCACACACACACACTCTCTCTCTCTCTCATTTTCTCCTCTCTCTCTATACATACAGATACTCTCCTCTCTCTTTCTCTATACGGTAATAGGATTTATGTGCTCAGAGGCAGAGCAGGGGAAAGAAGAAATCGGTGGGGAGGTCGGTGCAGTCTTTCCGGCGTAGATCGACTATTGTTTGCAGACGGTGGACGAGTGGCGGGGTGAAATGGTGGGTTTCACAGGTGAATCGCAACTGTGATGGTTTCTGAAACATAATTCCAGGAGAATAGAGGTAAGATGTGTGGTTGTCGACGGGCTTCGAGCAAAGAAACATAGACGGCGAGTTGTGTGTGAGATCGCGGCCGTGCCGCGAATTCCGGCGTCGATCATGGTTGCAGAGGTGAGCTTTCATTTCCAGGCATCGACACAAGGGCTGGATTTCCGACGTCTATGGTCTTCAATCTGGCTACTGCTGGTGAAATTGATCTAGGCTAAGAATGGAGGTAGGCGGTTTCCGCAACAAAAGGCGGCGTCTATCTTCAATTTTTTTTTAAAACCAAGTGGTACAGATTGTGTTTTTGTTAAATCTTCCACACAATGGTAGAGATTCCTAATTTTTTGTTAATATTTGAAAATTTTTGGGGGCTATTATTTTGGATCAAAAGTGGAGGTGGAGGGGACTGGCAAAATTGTTGTTGATTTTGTTTGATTTAGGGGTATTGTGGATTGTATATGCAATGTATTTATTTCATTAGTATGAATCTTTTTTTTTAAATATTGGTGATTATGAATCTATAGTACAATAAGTAAGACTATGGATTCATTAGTACTAATGTGTTTCACCGGAAAGAGACCGTTGGAGGATTCAAAAAATTTGTGACCAATAATGACAAGACCGTGACGATGAGCATTTACAGTACAAAGAAAGGTTCAATAGTACAATCTCGCCGAAAAAAAAAGTCGGCCGGAAATTAAAAAATACAGTAATCAGTAGTACATTAATTAGTTCAAATCGTCAGAAATTATGTCAATAAAGAAGTCGGAGAGAAAAATCGAAATAATTGTGATTTGATAACTTCAGTAAAATGTCACATCATCTGACACATTTTCAATATATTAAATGCCCACCTTTTTTAAAATAATTTACAAAGTACAATCAATATTAATTGGTACACTCATATAGCCGAAAGTACATATAAAAACTCATTAGTACACACAGCAGTGGCTGAAAAGGTGTTTTGGACCTCCTTTAAATCTTCCACTTTTGCAGGACTACCTTGAAATTTGAGGTGCTTTTAAAGCACTACAGTGTTATTGCCCCTTATTTTAATAATGAAATTTTTAAAAAAAAATCTTATTTAGACGTCTCAACTTTATTTTTACATTTGTCTTATTTAGACTTCTCATCTCTACTTTTACACTTGTCTTATTTTGACATTCCAACTCTATTTTCGCACACATAAAAATAAAAATTTTTGTATTTATAAAAATTAATAAAGTACTTTTTTTTAATTTTATACTCATATACTCACTTTCCCTTGGTTCGTGTGCCCAGAACAACTATGAAAGTTATCCTGTGGGGGGGGGATTACATAATAAGGCTTCATCACACCTCACAATCTACAAGTAACAAATAACAAGACTAACTAAATAAAAATCACAAGTTCAAATGTAAATTAAAATACAAATAAAGGTTTAGAATGATCTAATAGAATTAGAACCAATTCAGGAGTGGGTCTCTTGTGCACTTGGTGCACATGCAACTGGGTCAAATTATGACCCATTTTCTAAGCTTCATCATATATACAAAAATTCGATATTATTTACAAAATTCGTTCATAGCTTGGTGGTTACATTCACTCTTAAGAAGCAAAGGGTCATCGGTTTGAACCCCTATTTGTAATAATTTTTTGTGGGAAAATTTGCTCTTGTTTTTTTTTCTATGCAAAGTTGTGTAACTTTTCAATTTAAAATTATGTAACCTTTCAGTATAAAGTTGTAACTTTTCTGTTTACATTAGTGTTAATTCAATGTATAGTAGTATAATTTCAGTGTATAGTATTATTGCTTGATGTTTGAGGAGTATGGTATGTTGTGTCATCATTGTTTAAGGATTTTTCTTGTATATATTTGTGTCATCATCATTTACAATTTAAACTTTCACTATATATTTGTGTAACTTTTCTGTGTATAGTTGTGTAACTTTTCTATATAAAATTGTGTGACTTTTTTGTGTAAAATTGTGCAACTTTTCACTTTAAATTACTTACATACATAAAAAAATGGCCCTTGTTAAAGCTCAAAATCCACAGATTTCAGCCACAAATCATCATACACCAGAAATTGACGGTTGATTGTTGTTCTGCATGGCAATTGGAGGCGGATTTCGATTCCAGCTTGTTTCCAGTTTTTGGCGCGATGGAGAGCAGGTCGTGGACGGCGGATTTCTGGCCGTGTGTGGAGGAGAAGCTTCAGGCGGCTGGGATGGTGAACTGAAGAACAGAGAGACGGTTGTGTGGCGATGGGTGACGTCAGCTTTGGGCTCTCCGGCGGTTAATTGTGGCGTGCAAACAATGATGAAATTGATTTAGAAGGTTCTGTTTTTCTTTTCTTGAGAAATCAACGCTGTAGAAATCGAAGAAGAAGAGGAAATCGAAGAACGAAAAGAGATGCGAAAGAATTCCTACTGAACAATGATGAAGATAGAAAAGAGGCGTGAATTAAAAAAAATAAAGAAAATATAGAAAATCCCTTTTATATTGACACATTTTAGTTGGGTGTGTAGAATGTGCTAAATGAGTGGGGCAGTCACACGGATCCTATATCCGTGTAACTGGTGCATATGAGACTTGGCCCCAATTCAAAATTAACTTCAATCGTCAAAGTTCAAAAGAATTAAAAACACAATAATATAATCTCAATGCAATGCTATTCTTCATATGTATATCCTCTTTGACTCCCCCAATTGCTTGCATTATATATATATATATATATATTACCAATGTATAATCTCAATGCAATGCTTTTCTTTATGTGTCTTCAAAATTTGAAAATATTGCTTGTGTTAATTGTATTACGTGCATTAGTTTCAAATTCATGTTCTTTATCTCCTTCTGTTATGAAAGATTCTATCACATATAATATGATTATAGTTTCTAAATAATCTTAAGACTCTGATACTATTTTGACTAGAATATTAATTGAATTATGTCTACTGAATTTATAAGTTTTTTTTTAATGTATAGAATTATTTGCTTAGAAAATTTTAATGTAGAAATTTCCACACACACACATATATATATATATATATATATATATATATATATATATATATAAAGATGCCCACGCTTGTGTATGGGTAATGGGCTAACAACTTAACACCAATATGTATACATGCTAATTCCCCCTTCCCATGCATGCATATTAAAAGTACTACACATGCATACTAATCTCCCCTCCCACCCATGCTAACAGCGGAGAATCGAGGTCGGAGGAGATTGTTGTTGAATTCCATTAAAAAAATGTTAGCATTTCATAGTTTAGGGGATTTCCATTAAAATTGGCATGATTTTTCAATTTCAGTGTTAATTTCTTCAGTCGGCTGCTTTGAATCTCTATCATCAATGTCATATTATGAATTGTTTATATCCTGGAATTGTTGAATGTTCATTGGGGCTGTGGACATTAATGTGGGCATTATTGTTGTCATTATTGCGTTTTTTTATTTTACGATTTCTTATCTTGATTTAATATCTACCAAACAATATTTTATTTTTATTACACATCTTACCAAATATAAGAAATAAAAGCTTATCATGAGTAAATCATGAAAAAATATCTAGGGCTCTATCATGGACTTTTTCTTGATAAGGCTACCAAACGAGCCCTTAGGTGATAAAATGAGCATTTAATGAATCTAACAACTCAATTGTATTTATATAATATAAATTGTATTTACACGAGAGAAAGGATTTTTGGTGTATCTATAAGGGATTATGTTCTAAGAATTGTATCTACATGTAAATATTTCATATATTTATGAAAAAATTAATATTTATTAATATAATAACACATTTTTCTCTTTTATTATATAAAAAATATTTATGCTACAAAAATAGATGAATATATGTAAAAGAATAATATTTATATAATAGTAACATACATTTACTCCACAATCTATTTTACTATATGGGCAAATATATGTTACTATAAGCACAAAATATATTTTTGTGAAGAACAAATATGTGTTTCTTAATTTAATCATCATCCCTTAAAAGCTATGTATATTAATTCATGCAGTTTTTTTTACTATTTTATATGTGTTATACATATAAATAAATATTTATGAAAACCCAATTATTTTTCTTATAATATACATATTTTGTTCTTATATTGTATGAAATTAAATATGTTTATTTTTATGAAAATAAATTAATATATGTAAAAAGTATTTAGTCTGATGGTAACACACATTTTTTTATAGTAACATGCATTTACCCATATAGTAACACAACTGGGAGCAAAAATTCTGAAAATTATACTCGCGCGAGATTTTGAAAATAATTGCCCAGATCCAATCTGATCTGACCCAGTAAAGACCCGTGAATTTTTTAATAATATGGATATTCAACGATGTGAAACATTTCGTTATGAATTTTTGTGTTTTTCAATTATTATTATTAGGGTAAGGTTATATGCACCCATGGTTGTTTATGTGCACACACTAGTTGAGTACAATTATCTTAAGTTGAGTATACCTACATAAAATTTCCACAAATTACCATCATTTCATCTACATCAAAATCGTACACCAACAGGTCTTAGAAAAGAAATTTGAAACTTTCAACCAAAAATTAACGCTATCATCGTCGCCGTCGTTGTCTTTCCCACCATAGTCGGTGCCGACCACCGTACCTTCTCTACTCGGCCGGAGAAAGAAGCCTCCCAGCATTGCTCTTCTTCAATCAGCACGGTTCCGACGACTCACTCCGAATTGTGGGCTTCTTTGTGTGGAAAGAAAAAAGAAAAAGAAAAAGAGCGGCACAAGAAGAAGATGAGGGATCACCTTAGATGTCTAATGCTAGTTGTTTTTTTTTTTTTTTTTACTAAAAGATCAGTATTGTGATAGGAGACTGCTGGTTTCGAAAAAAAACTGATATGAGCACTACGCTATTTGAGGAAAATGAATAGGAATAAAGAGGCATACTTGACGCCTTAGGACGAAAATGACAACAGCGAAATTGAATGTTGTGGGTGCAATTGCAGCTTCAAGATCTCTGATTTCAACAATGAGTTTAAGATGTGTGCAATTGAATGTGGTGGGTGCATTATATTTGTTTATTAAATCGTGAAGGGTATATTTATAATTTTTTATACTATTAGGAAGCGTTTGGTTTACTGGATAGTATAAATAAAGTAGGATAGAATACCAACAGATTGTATCGATTGCAATTCTAAATTTAAAACGTTATGTGTTTGGTATTTATGATTATTTCTTAAAATTAACCCTGGTTTGTATTTGGATTTAAGGATAAATAGGATAAAATTACTAAATTTTCAATTTTACCCCTTTTCAATTAACACCACTATATCCATAATTTTTTGAGAAATTTGAAAGTTATAATTGTCAATTTCAGTTTGAAGTTGAGGGTAAATTAGTAATTTAAACTTGGGACTAAATAATCCAATGTAATAGATGGAATCAAGGAATAATTTTCTTGTAAAATTATACTGAATTCAAATATCGGGCCAGAGTTTAATCATGACTCATGTCCTAAAAACTAAATATAATTTTACTTGAGATTAATAATTTAAACAAGTCTAATTCTAAAAACAAAACACCATCTTATGTATAATCTTATGTTTGTTTATGAACAATACTTATATAAAAATTTCT